>PQXH01000200.1:0-76784 GCA_004786125.1 Botrytis tulipae
AGATTGAGATTGAGATTGAGATTGAGATTGAGATTGAGATTGAGATTGAGATTGATCTCGGTGGAAGGGATGGTGATACTAGGTGGAGATTTCGAGCTGGAGATTTTGAGCTGGAGATTTTGAGCTTGGAGATGTGCAGAGAGGTGAGGGTGTGGGTGTGGGATGGGTATGGATGGGGAAGTGAAGCGAAGCGAAGGGGAGGATGGGAGGAGGGGGTTTTTGGGGGGGGGGTTTATGGGTGGTGGTTGGTTGGTGCTTGTTGTTGTTGCTTGTTGTGGTGTTGATGATTGGGAAGAGATGGGAGGGGAAGAGATGAGACGAGAATCTATATCATATACCGTACATGCTGGCCTCGGGAGGTAGTGGTAGTAGATATCCTCTTTATCTTCGGTCCACCACTCATATGCAAGGAATCGACCTTGAGGGTCTCGGAGATACTTGATAATTATAACCACGCTTTTCTTTAGTTGGACATGCATTCATTTATCCATTTGATTTCTACTAGGTGCCGACGCATCTTTTTCGCGGGATACTTTTGTGTGTGTGTGTGTGTGTGTGTAGAGGTAGATAAAAAAGGGTGGGAAAGCTTGTAGAGGATTGGGATTTGGGAGAATGTTATTTTACGATTGAGGGCTCTGGGATTTTTATTTGGATGTTGGGATGGGTTGAGGGATATTTCGGTTTTCGGATCACCACTGAACTAAAAATCGGGCCTCGAGTGCGAAAGTTAAAGGGTCTAATAGATGTGCAACGTAAAGTTTGGAGGTACGGTATCATGTGATTTGTGACCAATTGAAATTTGATCCGAGGTGATACGGCGCGATACGGTTTTGTCGCGAAGAGCTAAGTGAGTTTGTATAGCTTCTACATTATTTTATTTCACTTCATAAACAACGATAATTTCCTTGCGTTGGATTGGATTGGACTTTTTGAGACAGAATTAAAATTTTACGATTTATTCACGATGTCGGATTTACCAAGAAGAAGACAACGTCCTGATAGTACCAAAATGTGGGAGGAAAGCGAAAGTCGTGGGTCTGCTCGAGACCGAGATGAGACAAATGATCGAGGAGATCGACGCGATGAGAGAAATCGCAATCATGATCGCAGTCGCAGGGATAGAAGCAGATCGCCGCGGGATTCGAGGGATCATAGACGCAGTTCATACAGAGATCGAGAGAGGGAACGAGACCGCGGGGGGAGGAGAGATGAATATCGGGATGGGCGAGGTGGTGACCGGAATAGGGATCATCGGGAAAGAAATGAGGAGAGGTCGGATAAGAGAGAGGGACATCGAAGAGATGTGCCGGATAGGACTAGAGGTGAGCTTATGCCAAATGCGCTTTCGCAGACGGTGTTTGCGTTGAGAGGTAGATCTAACGTTGAACAAGATGATACTCGACAATCTCGAGGAAGTGATGAGGAGAGAAATGGGAGAAAAGGTATGTTTTCATCTGATCCAGAGCAGGATGGAACATTTGTACTTGCCATCAGAATACTGTCTAACACGCCTCAAGACAATGAGCGATCATCAGGAGAGAAATCAAATGAACGAGCAAGATCTAGGAGTCCGCGGCGCGACGATGAGCGAGATTATAAAGAAGATAGAGCTAGCGAGAAGACACGAAATAGCGAATATATAGACGACGCTCCACAACCAGTCAGCTTCAGTATTGGGGCCAGTCATGCAAATACAGCTACAGCTCAAGATCACGATCGTATGGATGTTGATGGTGGAAACAAGAAGGCGTCACGGCATAAGAAGAAAATTGAGGAGGAGGAAGAGGAAGAAGAGGACGATGATATTGTGGTTGAGGATGATGGAATGGCAGCCATGCAGGCCATGATGGGTTTTGGGGGCTTTGCAACGACACAAAATAAACAGGTAGCAGGAAATAATGTTAGTGCTGTGAGGAAGGAAAAGAAGACACAGTATCGTCAATACATGAATCGGGTTGGAGGATTTAATAGACCTCTGAGTCCGAGTAGGGATTAAATGAGGAGCAAAGGAGTGTAAGAATAAGTCATGGCAAACAGGCCAGATGAGGGGTTACATATTGAGAGAGGGGAAGACTGTATGAATTTGTAGATTTGTGGAGTGAAGATTGGCAAATTGGTATTAATACATGACCACATGATATCCGGAGAGTTATCAACCTTGTTCATTGGCACTCTTTTGAGCGTTTCCCCATACCTAGATAGTTGAGAGGATAAATACTCAGGAACACTTTCCCGATTACCGGAAATATAATTCATTTATCCGTAACTTTTCGGCCCGTGTCTCTATCCGTGCTTTGAATATTTGGACCAATGATCATATGGAATCATGAAGCCTTCCCTGCAGCCTCGCGCCACAGGCTGATCGCAACGCCATCTATCCACAAATTCGCAACGGTGTTCTTTGGACATCACGTCCTATGATTTCTCTCATAAAAGCCTTTTTTCCCTTTCTTCATCATAAGTTAAGTATCCAGATTGCCAGTTCTGGATCTTGACTTTTTGTTTTCTTCAATTGGGGAGAAATATGACGCCTGTCACATTGCGGCCCGTAACCGCTCTGGTAGCAGTGCTTTCGCTGTTGGGCACTTCTGTCCACGCGGCTGAGAAACAAGATGTGGGCATTGTGACGACGGAAATCGCGCGAGAACAGAATAGTAGTTTGCTATGGGGTGCTTACAAACCGAATCTGTATTTTGGGGTTCGTCCGAGGATTCCCAAAAGTTTTACTGGAGGCTTGATGTGGGCGAAGGTGGATAATTTTGTGGATGTGCAACATAGTAAGTTTTGTGTTTTGTGGGAGGTTTGGAGGGTGGGAGGGTGGGAGTTGTGTCTGTAATGATGGGGAGGAAGATAGGGGAATCATGGCTAATTGTGTAATTTGTAGACTTTAGACATACTTGCGAGCAAGGTGATGGCATGAGAGGGTATGGATGGGAGGAATTCGATGCTCGCAATGGTGGGAAACAAACTATGTACGATGAGAGCAATGGTATAGATATCAGCACTTTCTTCGTCAAGTCCCCTGGGGGGAAACATGGCGGAAACTGGGCGACGAGAGTGAGGGGTAAGGTTAGGGATGGGTCGCCTGCAGATTTGAAGACCACGATGATTTTCTACGCTTCGCTGGAGGGATTGGGAAGTTTGACGGTTGCGAATGAGCAGGATGATTTGGGGTTCGAGGGAGAAGTCAATTTCAATGGTGATTCGGATGGCTTGGGCGAATATAAGATTACGATTACTCCTGGTCGGGGCTACCATCCTGCTTCGGATCATCCGTCTTATAAGGAGAAGCCGTTGGATAGAACTTTTGTTCACTCTCTTACACTTGATGAGAAGTTACTCTGGGCTGCCAAACCTCATTTGTTCGGCAAGTTGAAGGAGCAAATCGATGAATATCTTGGAACTTACGGAGAAGATAATGCTCCTCCTCCATATCAAATCTATACCGTCTCACACGCACCAGATGAAGGAAACTTCCATTTGGTTCAGAAAGTCTTTGAGGGAGATTTTGAATTCGATATCATCTTCAACAGTGCGTCGGCGGAGAAGGAACTTTCTAGTCAAGAAATCTCGAGATTGATTGGCGAAAATAGTGTTTCCTTCTACAACAGATTTATTACTACATTCGATCTGCAACCACCTTTTGATATTGAGAGTCTTCAAAGATTTTCGAGTAAAATGTTCTCAAACTTGATTGGTGGTCTTGGATACTTCCATGGAGATTCGGTGGTCGATCGTTCATATGCTGAGGAGTATGAAGAGAGCAACGAGGGCTTTTGGGAAGAAGCTGCAGCAGCGAGGGGGCGGAGACAAGAAAAGCTGGAAGGTCCATCTGAGCTTTTCACTACCGTTCCATCTCGACCATTCTTCCCTAGAGGATTTCTCTGGGATGAAGGATTCCACCTTCTTCCGATTGCCGACTGGGATATCGATCTTACTCTCGAGGTCGTCAAAAGCTGGTTCAATCTTATGGATGAAGATGGATGGATTGGTAGAGAACAAATTCTTGGTGCTGAAGCTCGCAGCAAGGTTCCTGTTGAATTCCAAACACAGTATCCTCATTATGCCAATCCACCCACGCTATTTTTCATCATCGATGCTTTTATTAGCAAGCTTGGTGCACTGAATGGTACTTCGCCAGAAGCAAAGGAGCAACTCAGCCAAGAACCTTCAATCTACTCGGCGTATTTGAAGAATCCAGAAGCTGGTCTTCAATATCTTAATGAGCTCTATCCTAAGCTCAAGAAGCACTACTACTGGTTCCGCAAAACTCAAGCCGGAGATTTGAAATCTTATGATCGTGATGCATTTAGTTCCAAGGAAGGTTATAGATGGAGAGGTCGAACACCACGACATATTCTTACTAGTGGTCTTGATGATTATCCTCGTCCCCAACCACCTCATCCAGGAGAGTTACATGTTGATTTGATGTCCTGGATGGGTATGATGACTAAATCTCTCAAGAACATTGCTAGTCTCCTCGGCATGGCAGATGATGTTGCTGAGTTAGCTACCATTGAAATAGCTATTCATCACAACATTGATGATTTACACTGGAGCGAAAAGGAAAAATGCTATTGCGATGCTACAATTGATGATTACGAAGAGCATCAATTGGTTTGTCATAAGGGATATGTGTCTCTCTTTCCTTTCCTGACAGGTCTCGTTGATAAGGATAGTGATAAATTGGGCCACATTCTTAATTTGTTGGGTGATGAACAGGAATTGTGGAGTGAACATGGTATCAGATCTTTGAGCAAGAAAGATTCGTTCTATGGAACAGATGAAAATTATTGGAGAGGTCCTATTTGGATGAATATGAATTTCTTGGCCGTTTCTCAATTACTTGTAAGAACCCCCTTTCTGATGATTCCTTAGCCGAAAATGCTAATCCTTTCATAGAAATATGCACAAATTCCTGGCCCCCACCAAGAAAAATCTAAAGACCTCTACACCCGACTTAGGTTGAATCTTATCAAGACGGTCTATGATAGTTGGCAAGAAACCGGATTTGCGTGGGAACAATATAATCCTGAAACGGGAGTGGGACAGAGAACTCAACATTTCACCGGGTGGACGAGTTTGGTGGTTAAGATTATGGGGATGCCGGATTTGAGTGGAGGGGCTTTTGAGGCGGAGAAGGAGCCGAAGGTCAAGGATGAGTTGTGAGGGGCGGTGAGAGATTGATGGGTAGGGGTGGGAAGCTTGTGAAATAGAAGAGTGCTGAAAGTGGAGGAAATAAGAAGGGAAATTAAAGAAATATGATTTGATTTGATATGATGAGATTTGGAAGGGTGTCATATAATACAGATGCATACTTGTGGTGTTTATTGTGTGCATGTATGTATGTATATAGTATAGTATAGTATAGTATAATGCAATATAGTATAGACATTTATTATCTTACATACCTAGATATCTAGATAGGTAGGTAGGTAGGTGGTGAAATCAAAGGAAAAGTTTACTATTTAGGTATCTAATCTTGATTCTGGAATGGAGATTAACATTTTTGAGGATTTTGAGGATTTGATATTGTGTATAATATATATTGTGTACATTGTTTATATTGTACGTGTTGTTATGAGGATATAAAAATAGAAAGATAGGAGAGGGGAGGGGGAGAATGAGGATGGGAGAATGAGGATGGGAGAATGAGGATGGGAGAATGAGGATGGGAGAATGAGGATGGGAGAATGTGGGTTTGACTATGTTGCTTGCATTTGCTTGTACATAAATCTTGTGTATGTATATATATGTATAGATGTATGTATCGTAAATTGGAAGTCTTTCTTTCTTTTTTTCTTTCTAACTTTATAACTTGCTATGTGAGAATGGATGAATGTGCAGATGAGAGGATGGGGGTGGAGGGTTGGAAATACGCGAGCACAGTGAGGAATGATATACGTAGTAGATTTGGGAAGATACGATACGAGGATTCTTAGGAGGGATATGAGGAATTCTGTTTGTTGCCTAGTCTTTAGTGGGGATGTGTGTAAGTTGGAGTTTGGAGATAGGTAGGTTGGTTGATTGCTGGATGTTTGGGTTTGGAGAGGATGTTACGGGGCTGGAGTGGATTGCCTTGGATTGTGTGATGGAAGTAGAGCTTGGGAAGGGAAAATGAGGGGTGATGGGTATGTATATTGGCTAGCAGGTTTTATCGAAATAGTCGATAAGTAGTAAGATTTAAATGTTTGCAAGTCCATTATAGTCTCTTAATGAAATCGTTTTCTATGATTCCAATGGATTTAGAGGACTTGAAAGTTGATAGTATAATTCTAAATTCCTAGTACGAATTTACAAACGAAATATCTAGAAAACTGCCTCAGGTACCGTGGAGTATTTACTAACTATAAGTTAGAGCTTTTTATGATATTATATACATATACGTGGATTGTATTCTCTTTGAACTTGAAGTGTCGTATGAGTTGTCATGCAATAATGAAAGTACAGATGAAGGATTCTCGAAACACGTGGGCAACAGTAGAAAGCATATTATGCGGCGATACGGCATTTTTAGCGACGTCTAGGTAGCTTCTTGGTATCTATTGGTGATGTGTTGTAACTTGCAATTTCTCTGAAGATTGCTGTAACTGTGGAAGAGCGATACTAGCCTGTGTGCCAAAAAAAAGACAAGTGTTGTTGAGCATTTCTCTTGTTGAATCGAGGTCGTAGGAGCCTTTACCATTCAATCGATATTGATCCATTGCATGATTATACTGACGAATGAAGCAGGAGGTCTTGCTGTAACAATTACAATTCAATCTATTGACCCCAGATCAGAGACACATGTATATCAGAATGTATTGACTCCACAATTTGGCATTGATTCCAACAACTCAATGCACACTTCTCATTCAGTAAACTAATCTCAGATTTCTATTGAGAGGAAAGCTGCAATTGCGGGGAGAAATGCTCAAGTGTTGCTTTACGAGACGAAGATTCTTACCCCCGCCTCCACTCAGATTGCGTGCATACGAAGTAATCTAAAGGGGCATGTATATTGATTGCTGCGTCGCGCAGTCAAGAAATATACTGTAGTACCAATAGGAAGAACGAAACTTGTATCCGTACCATAGCACCGGTACCAAGAATTTCCCAAAAGGGAAGGAGGCGTTTGGAAATCCCTGGCGCAGTTTCAGTGGCCTGACAAAATTCGCTTGGAACTTCACTTCTTTAATGGGTTTAAATACAGATTTGCGGACAAGAAACATTCCCATCTATTTTTTTGGAGCAAAGTCACAAAGGAATGCATTTATCGCTGAAGTGTCAACTCGATACTCATCCAGAAACTATTCGCACAACTGACCATAGAGACATGTTCACAAGATACTCACAGCCGATTACCTAACGCTTTCTGGACATCCTCCAAACCAAACCATACCTTTCACCTAGAAATGTGTTGTTATAGCCTATCATCTATGCAGGTTGTCGAAAGATTCCCGCTAATCCATATGGGTCATTATGGTGTGGTTACCCACACCTAGCAAGCATACTTCAAGCCTTGAATGTATCCGGATGGAGAAGTATGCATGTGGTATCCTGGAGTATTGGAAAGTTTCTAGCCACAACAATCTAATTGCACAGTGTCATTTTCTGATGCTAGGCTAGAACCAGCGCATGTGCTCACCGCTCCAATCATATTAGACCTGAACAAACTCATAGTAAGCACTGCTACTACGTACCGGCTAGTCAAGGCATGCAGTACGTTAAATGTTGGATGTCAAAAATGATGAAGTGCATTTGCATTGTTAGATCCAATGATAGAGTTACTTTCGGTGCGAGGATGAAGTCACAAAGTCAAACAAATATTTTCGATAAGACCCAAGATGCCTTGAGGTAGACGGATAGATGCTCTATCTTTCTGCCACATTGACAGTTCAGGAATTTGCACAATTGACCTTTTTATCTAAACTTCATAACCAAAATCAAAATGCTAGTTGAACCGAGATCAGCCACTGATGCAACAGCACCAGATGGAGGTTTTGTTGCTTGGGTGCAATGCGCAAGCTCATTTTCTCTATTCTTTCTGTCTTGGGGTCTCCTGAGCTCATTTGGTAACTCTCGAGCACTGCAATATTTAACAAATCTTTACTGAAGCCTTTAGGTTCTTTTCAAGCATACTACAAGACTGACTATCCCTCATGGACTCCGTCTCAGATCTCTTGGATTGGGTCCATCCAAGCATTTTTTCTCTTCGGATTCTCCATAGTTGCTGGTCCAGTTTTCGACCATGGATATTTGACGTCTCTTGTTTGGATAGGATGCTTTTTGTGCGTGTTAGCAATGATGTTGACTAGTATAAGCTCTGAATATTGGCATTTTATACTAGCTCAAGGGGTCATGTTCGGCATAGGCAGTGGTTGTTTATTTATCCCTAGCATTGCTGTACTTCCAGCTTATTTTGACAAGAAACAAGCATTGGCGTTGGGAGTTGCAGCTTCGGGTAGTGCTATAGGTAAGTTAAAGAGATGTTGCGACCCTCAGTCCAATGTTGACACATGCGATCCGCAGGAGGCGTTGTCTTTCCGATAATTTTCAACCAGTTGCAACCAAAAATTGGTTTTGGGTGGTCAATCCGCGTCATTGGTTTTATCATTCTCTTGGCCGCTAAAATTCCTGTACTCGGAATGCGTGTACGAACTCCTCCGTCTGCAATCAGGAAGATATTCGAAACGCCTGGAAAGAACCACCGTTCTTGGTTACTAGTATCTTCTTTTTTCTAGTATTTATGGGTGCTTATATCCCGCTTTTCTATGTTCAATCATATGCTCTTGACACCAATATAGTGGGAAGCGACCTTGTTCCTTATCTTCTCCCTCTACTCAACGTCGGGTCTTTCTTTGGGCGAATCGTATGTTTTCCTCATTCAGATTCTTATCCATTCCTAGTTCCTAATGAAACTATAGATCCCGACCACTTCGCCGACATCTATGGCCCGTTTAATATCGACATAATTTGCGTTCTCCTAAGTGGAATTTTGGCTTTCACCTGGATATCTATTCACAGCACTGCTAGCATGATTCTGTTCACTGTATCATATGGCTTCTTTTCCGGCGGATTGACGTCAATATCTCCAAATCTCGGTGTTGCATTATCTCCAGATACAGGCGTTTTGGGTGTCCGCTTAGGGATGCTCTTGATGCCGATATCCGTAGGTATATTGGTCGGAAATCCAATTGCAGGCGCTCTGGAATCTTATGGGTGGATATCTCTGCAGATATTCACAGCTGCATTGTTGATGGCCTCTCTCTTAGTGGTTATCATTGCTAGAATCTTAATGTATGGTAAGAGCTTGACGATCAGATGCTAAATGATATAATATATCTTGTTATCATCATTTCATAGCCAGATAAACTGCTGCCTTACTAGACACACAATCGTGAAGCAATGGTAACATTTCTTTTAAGGCTCCGTGACCAAACATCTAAAAATGAAAAGAGTTACATATTGAGGGCGCAATGACTGGCCTTTAAACGCCAAGCCACCGGTAGAACGGCACACACTACCCGGTGAAATTCCTCTTGGGAAACGTTTCCGAAGCCAAATGCGCCCGAGGGGATTGGATTTGTTACTTTGGTATAAGATTTATGAGCAAGATACACAATTCAATCACGAAATTCATGAGATATATGGATACCCAAGACGAATAGTGAAAGCGCAGTAAAATTGAGTGACTTGGATTGGAGCAATAGTCATGCCATTCCTACATGGCATGATGGTCCACATTACCAACATCTTCAATTCAAGTAATATGTCTATTCAATGATACCATCACCCCAAAACTCTTAGGTCGCAGCACATATACACTCGAACACTTGAACCGGCCTAACCAAGAACCACCTGCATGAACTCATCTCCCGGCCCAGAGTCTCGGGTCAGGCTGAAGATTCCCCTTGGTTGACATGTGATAGATTAACTAGGTATGACAATTGGCATTTGACTCATGCATAATTCTGGCATGAAGAAAGCAAAGCGTCTTTACAGTGACATTCTGGATTGTGGAGAAGTGTTACATTGACTGTAGCAGGACCTTCCAAATATATACTTATCCAAATACCCAGCACCTATTTCACGGCTAGAATGTTAAACGCCAAGCCGAATAAATGTATAGCTGCAGACGAGCACAGGCATTGTCTTCAAGTTTGCGTGCCGGACGATGCTCATCTTCCCCAGGATATTGCCCAGGTGGTTCTATTCATCGAGAGCTTTGGAATTTATCCCAACTCTGGGATGCTGTCGATAGATGCGAGTATATCGACAAAGGGTCAGAGTGAATCCTTCTAGGGTACTTCTGCACCAAAGTTAAACGATCAGAGAGTTGTGTTATGTAGATTTCTCGTAGAATCGCTAATTTCGCCCCAGCTTCTCATGGATGAAGTAACGGTACAAGTAAGCAGATGGGTTCATGAGTTCAAAATCTCGTTGAATCCAGGGATGACAAGTCATCGCGACCCTAAGAAATCTATCGAAGATTAAACAAACAAACAAACAGCCAACCTATCATCGGTGTATTCTTGGCCTTGCCAATGTAGTATTGTTTCATATATAAAATACGATCTCAAATGATAGCTTCGCGTTCTAGAAACATAATTTTTAGCACCTGCATTTGCAGATGCACTACTCCACTACGCAACCAACAACTTCACAACTATGATAGCTTGAGTATCGAGTTGAAGATCCACAAGCTCACAGAATGCAATTAGTTGGAGAAGTTCATTGTACGTATGCGTATGTAGCCACAAGCGTCGACTCTGCAAACATACTGGCATATGTGAGGCACTGATATTGAAACCGAATCATGGTGTCAAGTCGTTTCAACTCTTTTAATGATACAGTTTTTGGCTAGTGTTATTCTTATAGAACGAGAAAGTCTTTTTTTTATCGAATTTGTAAAGGTGTAGGCAATCGAACATTGACTGGACTGAAAAATCCAAGATTGTTTTGCGCCCAGCTTTTCACCCTTACACTTCTGTGGGTATAGCTCAAGGGTCTGCGTCTATGGTGATGGCACTGTATGCAGTTGGTTTTGTTGACGACGAATGTTCATTTGAAGAATGGGAAAATTGTTGGTGATGGATTTTATGCGATGCGATGATTGTCCTCAGTACCTTTGTGCTTTAAGCGGCGCTAACACCTTATCACTACCACAACTACAGCTACTAGGGTAGCTATGATATAGTTTCAAGAATGCGACCCCAATGTTAGATGTTGGTGACTCGTTGGAGGTAGAGTACATCAGGCTTCTGAAGCTTTGCTTAGTTGGAATTGAATTGTGAGATTACACAATAGTGTTGACAGACTTAATGGAATCAAATAGTCCAAATTACGATTACATTGCTGAAGTGTAGTATGATTCTGTGATATATAAATCTCCCGCTGCCTCGAGAAGAACCATACCATCCACACAGCATTCTCACGCTCAATCATATTTCGGACGCTTGATTCACCTCCACAGATTCTATAGCAATCAAAAAGCTTTGAAAATTTACCTCATTATGGACTGTATCTCGGTTAGTCCTAGCTCTGCTTGGTTTGGAAAATTCGACACTAACTTACTCGTGCAATGAAAGGGTACTCAACAATTGCGTAGCTCGGTAACTCATGACATTACGCTTGTCTTTTCCGCACCTTCAGATCAACACTTGTCTCCTGATGCTCTCCTCTGGTGGAATGCCACAAGTGAAACCCTATGGAATTTGCTCGTGTCGGGAAAATACGACTTGCGCCAGCAGACTTCAGCCATGATGTTCTACCACACATACGTCGTTCCCAATCTCGCTCCGTTTCCAATGGAGGTAAACCAGCCCCCTCGATGGAAAAGCTACATGACGGATGATTTCAGTCCCATTGAATTTAGCTGGAACTGGGGGAATGCACAAGGAGATGTTGATAGAAGGGTGCGCTTTAGTATTGAAGCTATTCACAAGCAATCTGACACAATTACCGATCCATGGAATCAGAAAGCTACTATTGATCTTGTTAACCGCCTGGAAGTGGATGTACCGGAGATTAACGTACAGTGGTTCCGCCATCTTCTTAAGGATTTCACTCCCTCAAAAGACATTCTTTCTGAAGATTTTATAACCCGTTTCGATCAGCAACAACCCCGTTCAAGTTTATTCATGGCATTTGAAATGAGAGATAAGATGCCCGTTGTCAGGCTGTACATGATGCCGTTTGCAAAAGCAATGGAAACATCTCAAACTGAGTCTGCTATTATTCTTGAGTCTCTAGCCAGCTTCGCTCAGGAATTGGAATGGTCATCTCTCCAAAGCTTGGTTCGAGCTTTAGATTTGAAGGGCAAGTCACTCGGACTTGACCCATTCATGATTGCCTTTGATTGCGTTTCGCCCCAAAAGTCACGCATGAAGATATATGCTAGGTGTCCAGATATAAGACTGGCAAGTGTCATGGAAATCATGAGTATATTTGCGGATAAGTCTAAAATTGCAAAAGGTCTAGAAGAGCTTCGAATGTTGTGGGATCTGGTTTTCAATTGTGCTGATCAGGGACAAGCTGGACATCTTCCCTACAAATCGCATATTACTTCCGGAATCCTCTATTATTTTGAAGTTCGTCCTGGTAGTTCCAAAGTAACCACAAAGGTTTATATCCCGGTAAAACATTACGCAAAGAATGATCTTTCTGTTGCTAAAGGGCTGCAAACATTCTTCAACAAACGTGGAGGTTTGCAAGACCAGAGTGTAAAGGATTTCATGGGTGTGTTGGATCGAATGTGTACTTACCGTCGTCTTGAAGCTGCCACTGGCTACAGACGTACATTTCATGCAAAATTGAGAATGACTCTTTGGAAATTATCTCTTACTTGAGTCCCGAGATATATAATGAGGGGCGTTGGTCGCACGGAAAACCTTCCATATAGGAAGGATTCGGAGGGAGACTGTTGTGCTAGTATTTTGTTCTTTATTATTTCATTCATCTGTAATTCGCAAGAACGGTGATAGAAGACGAATTGGAATAGTGAAGCCATTTAGATGCATCGGTACCTAATCGAAGATTGCTTCCCCACAAGCGAAATTTGAGAGAAATGACAGCTTCAAAAGGATCCAGCACCAACAAATCTTTCATCTCATTGATTTATCATCTGTTCTGCATAGCTGAAACCCAAGATGAGCTTGACCAGCGCATTGTATTTCACGGACGATACTTGCCATTCAATCCGAACATATCAGAGTTCAGGGCCCATCTCTGGCCAATCCATCGAGTTTCTAGATATCACATGCCACTTGACAAGGAGAAATAGCCATACATCGAGCCTGGTACTGATACCACTAAGTCGATACGCCTTATTGCATATTAAATGACATAGGTCTATACACTGTGAAGTTGGCAATTGATGTTTTCTTTCGCGCTAGCAATGATTAGATAGACCTTGGTGATTTGATTTTTCTAATTGGAATATGGATGTGGTCGCATTCATCAAATTTCTTTCAGACGATAGATGTGATATGAATCAAAGTTGTTTCCAATCTTGTGAAATTAATGTAATGAAAAAAAAGAGGATTATACATTTTTGTTGGACTGCAGGAGTCATAGCCTCTTTTTTTATCTTTTGCTTAAGTTCTCTTTCTAAGATGATCCAAATGATTTCCAACTCCAATCAATGAAATCTAAAGCTGCAAGCCACTTGGTCTTTATTCTTTAGGCCACAGTAATGGATGAGCTCAAGAATGTTGGGCCAACTGAGTTCCAGGGAGTGAAGAAAGGTAATTTGTACCTAGGAAGTGGTAGACTTGGTAGACATAGAAGTCTTTGTAGAATAGACATATGTGTCAACGCAAACAACCTAGCAAAGATTAATGGGGAAAATGAACATGTAATACAACCTTGTAAAGTATAAAATAGCCAGTGAACGAACAGATAGACAGATATCCAAGTACTTGAAATTTCCAATGACTTGCTCTATGAAGCTTTGTATCTGAAGCGATTCTCATCTTTGTGTAGCTTTTATGAACTACATCAATCTGCCTGACTGTATTCAAAATCTAAAATGTATAAAGTTACACCGTGGAGACTGCTTTGCCGTACAGCAAATAACCTTGGAACCCACAAACAGTATCTTCATAGACGAAGAATGGTGAATTCGTAACTGGCCGAATCAGATGACACTAATGAAAGTTGAACTCTCTTCAAGGCATGATTGCTTCGGTTATCAATTTTTTAAGCTTGGAGGTTGTTTAAACAACAACCAGAGAAATAGCCACTCAGATCCCTCTGACCTCACAACCCTCAAAAACTCCTCCTTTGCACTTGCCACCATTACATTATAACCATGGGCAGAACGAAATCAATACCTATTGATACTAGGAATTTGAATGGTATAAATGAGGCGCGAATAGTTTCTTCCACAAACTTCATCGATATCAATGATCAGGAAGATCGCGCGGTCAGATGCATAAGAGAGGCTCCATTTGTCACCTTCAGCAACAGCGGAGCCATAAATGGCATCTACGAATTTCATAGAAGAGCGCAACCTAGCGATCGTATCAATTTCAGAACGAAATGGACTTCACAAGCCTTACTTCGAGAGGAAGGACGCTGGATTGCCCACCAGTATGCACATGGGGTTCCTGGAAATAAACAAATGATGAAAGGCATGGCTCAAGAGGATGGAGTTCGCGCGCAACAAGAAGGAATCATCCGAAAATACGTGGAACCAAGTAACAAATACATATCGTGCCCTAATCGCATTACGGATAAGATACGACGTCGCCCAAAACAACTAGAGCTGCCGCCAGTCGTTGATGGTATCAATTGGCTTGCGGATCGGCTGAAAGAGAGGAAAGTCAACGACCAGACAGCTTTCCTAAGTCACTGGCAGAATGATTCCTATCAATGTGCCAAGTCGAGAGGCAGAGTCAGAAATCTTTCGACACAGTATACATTTGAGGTGCCTATGAAAGATCTCGAGAACGATGAATCATACTCCTCGAGAGGAAGTGACTATCGTGTAGCACCTTCTCCAAAGCAGCGCGCACCTGCAATATCACCTCGATCTTGTATTAATTGTTATGAGCGGCACCATGGGTGTGACAGAAGTTTGCCTAGTTGCTCTACCTGCAGCGCAATTCATGCATACTGCGTCTATCCCAAAGTAAATCCCCCGGGTTAAATCACCGCGATTTGACAGCTGATATGTTCTTTGAAGGTTACTACTAGAGTATCTCCAAAGAAGCGGAAGAAGTGGTAGTTGGATATGTTTGTATGGGTGACAAGCATCAAATTGGTTTCGTTAGCCAAAGGGATCTTCTGTAGCGATTAGATTGCTTGCACTCTGTGTTGATATCAGAAAATCATGGGGAAGGGAGGAGCGGTGGACAAGTCATATCGTGCATAATCTTAAGCAAAAGTTCTCGCCTCCGAAGAGAACAGCTTATACGATATTCAGCGTATCGAGTCTTCACGAGTAGCTACTCACAATGGAGGAACATGTCCAGTAGCGTGCACATAGAGTAGTAAAATCCGAAGAAAATCGTTCAACCTCGTCATATCATTGCACTACCTATTTAGAATGTTTCATGTGATATAGTCATATGAAGACCACATCTTATGCCCTGGGGAGTAAGAAGCTCGTCTAATCTGTGAATTGAAGCGTATCACAAGTGAGATTGATGATTAGGTGAACAGACCAGACGCGATGTCATGAATCTTGAACATTGACAGGACTTCGAAATATTGACGCACATATATACAATCACTGTGTTGATATCCAAAGTAATGAGGTTGAGTGACTTGGAGTGAAGTTAAGAATCTAGCCTCGGGATGTGCCGCCGCTGTGGAACCTTGAATCATTTACCAATCATGCAAAATGATCACCGTATAACAGGGGATCTGGTATCCTCGTCGTCTCAAAGTAAAGAGATAGCTTTAGCACAAATTCATTATTCGTCATATTTTACTGTTCTTTGGTCCTACGAGTTCTCGGATATTTAAAATATTATTTCTAACAGTCATGAATCTCAGCTCAAGCCGGTAGTACCATCACCATATCACGAATTCGAGCTCTACCTAGCTAGGCGCATCGCATCCAAATGTTCTCACAATGCTCGATCAGCTGTCGCCCGTTGCTCCTGCGAGAGTACGAGTTGTACTGTTACCAATTGGGCAAATCAAACGCGCAAGATTTCTGAGTTTTGTAGAAAGGTTGCAACCTCAGAATGTTGTACGTTTGGGGGATATCAGTCCAGATGGACGTCCCAATAGAAGTGAGATTTAAACTCTCCTTAATGCGCATTTGGCAGCGCTGACAATTGGCAGATATGTTCTCCCCATTAGCCTTTCCTTTGGGGATGATTGTTTATGATCTCACGACACATTATCCGCCCTCTACCCACCTCGCGTTATCTCCCTTTGAATTATACAGAGAGCCGCTCGTCATTATAGCACTCGCGGATGGTGCCGAGCTTGAGCACACCTCTTATAAAGGGGTTTCGAGGAACAGTCTCAATGGCACTGGGGTATCGCGGTTAGATCAAAACGTGCGGAACTTATACCAAGATTTGGAAGACTTGAGAGATAGATACCCTAAGGCGCTGGTCCATCAAGTATTATTGTTCGACCATATACATGAGAAGTCTGCTACGGCTTTGCCAGAAGGCCTAGTCGCTATACCACCAGCTGCTGACTGCGGTTTAACGACAATGAAAACTGTTATGTGCGACATATCTGCCTTGTTGCTTGCGGAGATGACGACGCTCGCAAGGTCACTCCAAGCCTTGCCTACAATCGAGTCTCCAGCCCAATCAGGAAATAGGCCGTTCAATGGGGGATCGTGGGGCGGAGGCTCACCCGATGGATCCTCAAGACGGAACTCTCAATTTACACTCCCTCAACAAGACTCCAGATCTTCTTCTCCCGCCAGCGCCGTCGATCGTGCAAACTATCGAATGTCGATGCCAGTAATTCGATCGGCACCGTCGGACTCCGGCACATCTTCACCACTAGGTCGCTCTGGCAGTCCTGCAACCGGTCTCCGCTCTGACTCGCCACCAACATTTGATAATATAATTGGGGATACTGGGCTTATAACGAAAAATTTACCTTCTCGACTCGGCACTCCGAGTAGCAAAGGGGCCAGAGACAGTAGCAGGGACAGAGTGTCAATTATAGGATTCGGATCAGGGAGCACTAGTGAAAGGTCAAGAAATAAAGGGAAAAGTCGTGTTGGCATTGTCATTGGTTCGATGTACATGTGCGCAGGGCGGTGGAGTGATGCATTACGCGAGCTTGTCGAAAGTGCCGCTATTGCGAAAGCAAATCTTGATCATTTATGGCATGCAAAGGCACTTGACAATATTCTTGTGAGCATGCTCATGCTCGCCTGGACTGGCTTGGACTTTCAAATTCCACAAATCTGTTATGTATCTGCAGAAAAAGCTCCGTCCTTAACATCAGCTCTGGAGCCAAGAAGTCCCGCTAGCAATCGTCTAGTCTCCCTACGGAATTTGGCCATTTTGCTTCCAGAGCTGTTGGATAGAATCTTAAATCTCTATACTCGTGCTGCGAATAATGTTGGGGAGGCTATGCCACAACATCCATTTTCCGAGACTGTCATTCGCTATGCAAAACTTTCTTCAGCTATACACACAGGTGGTGGTCAATTAAATGACGAAGTTTTACAACTAGTCGTTCTCGGAACCCCTTTTCAAAAAGCCCCCAATCTCGCAACGCCTCGTTTGAACATACAGCCCACCCGTGGGGAAATTCTGAAAACCATACTAAGAGCATTTCCTGTGTATTCATCCTCTGAAAATATTGTGGTTGTGGATCGAATAATAATATTGAGCGGCATAGCCTCAGTTCTAGGATCAATGGGGTATAATAGGAAAAAGGCGATGGTAATCCGTGAATTAGTTTCGGTGTTAATTCCAGCCCTCGTCCAAGCTCGTCTCAGAGGAGCAGCCGAAATGGGAGTTCATCCAGCTGCAGGATTAGCAGCGCTAAGTGCGAACGGAAACAATAACGGTGCTGGAGCCCTTGAACTTGGTGAAGGTGACATGGAGAACGGTGTAGACTCGTTTCTCTCGCTGCTAGGCCAAACTTATGGAGTTGTGGCCTCTAGAGCCACTGCTGAAGATGCATTCGATGATTCAGATGAAGCAACTATTCTTAGGATACTTGACGATTCTTCGATCCGCTCTTTCGGGAGCCAAGCTTTGAAAATGGAGGTTCTGAGATCTTGTATCAATCTTTCCGAAGCATTGCCGGATTTTCAAGGCGTTTTAAAGTTCACTGCAGATTTATTAAGAACTGCTGGTAGTGGTGTAGCGCCGGGTCCACGGAGTGAAGATGCATCTCCCAACATGAGTCGCGAGGAACAGATTCGTTTAATGACTAACATTACTCGCACGCTGGGAGCTGCTAGAAATCTAGGGGTTCATGAACTTTCCGCAGAGTATTGGGATGAATTTCTGGTCCGAGGCGTTGAGCTTGAGCCTCTACCTCAATCGAGAACCCCAATTCCTCATACACGCGGAGAACTCCCTGATGGAGAGAATATCGCTACAGCAAGAGAGATAAATCCTTTCATATACAATCCTTTCTTACGCCCACTAAATGCATCCATTGTTGATCATATCATGGTTGCTGGTGAGGGAGCTGTTTTCAAGGTTACTTTGCAAAACCCATATGAGTTTGATGTGGAAATAGAAAGTATCAAACTGGATGCTGATGGGGCGGGCTTCGAATCTGCCGTACAAAAAACCGTTATCGGACCTTACAGAACCCAAATTCTTACCATATTAGGGACACCTAAAGACCCAGGGTCCCTTAAAATCACCGGATGCATTATAAAAGTAAGGGGATGCCGAGAACGGCGATTCCCTATATTTTCGGATTCATGGTCACCACAAGGCGATGTCAAAATTAAGTCTATTGGCGTGGCAAAGATATTCGGGCAGAAGTCTCGCCCTACAAGTTTTGGCTCTACATCATCAAGTGTAGTACCTTGGGGCGTCACACCTCCGCTGCCAACTACCGTGGGATTGAATGTCATTGACAAACAACCTATAGTAGCAATAAAGTCCACTAATCTATCACAATCTGCTTTGATGGTATTAGAAGGGGAACGCCAAAGGTTCTCCATTACTTTAGAAAATCTTTCAAAGGAGACACCCGTAGATCTACTATTATTTTCCTTCAAAGATTCCACTCAAGCGCCACTACAAACTGCAATGAGCAATCGTGAAGCATCACCAGCAGAGCTATATGAGTACGAATTGATTCTGGCACGCAAACAAGCACTTCGATATATTCCAAATCCTGATCAGAAGCCATATATCGAACCTGGTGGGAAGGCCACTTTTGAATTAGAAATACTGGGAAAACCTGGTCTAACAAGTGCTACTGTCCACGTGGACTATGCTCATCTTGGTATTCCTCAGTCAGAGGTTGAAAATGGGTTTCATACTCGTCAAGTAAGTCTGCCACTTACAATAACTGTAAATGCAAGTATAGAGCTGGCACGAATGGATGTTATACCATTTACCGGAAATTTACCCCCGTCTTTGTGGTCTAAGATCGATGGTACTCTAGCAGCTGAGGATTTCACACCGCAAGATCATTGTTTACTAATTCTTGATCTTCGAAATGCTTGGCCAAGCAGTATCCATGTCTCGATAGACATTGAAAAAGGAGGCAAGATTGAAGAGGAAGTGGTTCCGGGTAATACGTCCCGCATCATGTTTCCTATTCCTCGGATTTATTTAGAAAACCCAACTGCCTCTATCCCAGCTCTTGATCCCTCGCGACAACGACAATTCGTCGTAAGCGCAGGTCGAATATCCGCAGATTCAGAACGAGCTACTCGGGAAGCATTCTGGTACCGTGAAGAAATTCTCAAAATTTTGAAAGGGACCTGGGAGACACGTTCTGGCGTCCATCGCAAAGGAAATATAGAATTACGCGGCCTTCGTCTCAGCCAACGTGTTATCGACGCTATCAGAATTGAGGATATTTCAATTGATATCTTGATCAATGACAAGTCAGGTCCGAAACACGACGTTCACACCGATACATTCTCTTCGATTACTGTTCGCATCAGCAACCGATCATCTAGCCCCATCCATCCACTTCTTCGTCTTCAACCATCTATTCGCAATCATTCACTCACTCAAACTCTTGATCTGTCCAAGAAATTTGTTTGGAACGGTGTGCTGCAACAGACTCTCCCACAAGTTCCTGGGAACGAACAAATCGAAGTTAATATCGGCATGACGCCACTTTGTAGAGGCGAGTTTGAACTCAGCGCTTCAGTCGAAGAAGTGAGATTAGTTGAGGCACCGAAAGAAGAAGTCACAATTAAAGAAGGTGGAAGAGCCAGAGCTGATACGAAGAATCTGATGGATGCTATGTTGGGGGCTAAGGAGAGGAGGATCTGGCACTCGAGAGAACCTTGCTTGCTTGTTGTGAGGGATGATGATGATACGGAAGATGAGGAAGAAGAAGATGCTGACGATCAAGAAAAAGATGACGATAAAGTTGAAAGTGCTCAAGATGATTAGAGACGTAAATAATGAGCAAAGGAGTCTAATTGTATTATCGTACTCGTGTTTGTAGATTTGCGATTTGCTGTGTATAAGGAAGGTCAAGCGTGCATTTGGAATCGGAATTTTAGCGGACAGCAGATGGAGATAGGGAATAGACGCAGTGATGAGTGTTCAATGGAAGTTGGCTTTTTGAATACCTGTTTAGGTAGGCATTGCATGGCGGGGGCTGGGATGTAGATGGAGAGATAACATGAATGGTTGAGAGGTGAGGGGAAATGGGGTAAAGAGGGAAATGGAAAAGAGCAAAGAGGAAAGGAATAATATAGATAGGTTGAGATGAGATGAGATACCTTAAATGATGTTTATGATTCACTTTTACTTTTACTATGCTTTTGATGTGAAATTCCGGGCTCGAGATGCTTCCCAATAGTTCGGACGACTTTCATCTACAGATATGGAGTGAAGGGGGTCTTGTCTATCAAAGTGACAAATTCATCGAATGCTATGATAAATCGAACTCTGATCCACGTGAGAAATACCCGTTATTGATGCATCAAGTAAAGCAAACTTACGTTTCAAGTAAAGTAAAAATGTAGCAGCACAAACAAAAATACAACAACCGTTTCATGAGTGTTCGATCTTGTATTATAGCACGTTCATAACATGAAATCTGTTTTTTCTATAAATATCTCTGTCAACGAAGACAGATTCTAGATTCTAGTCGTAGCCAAAGCCAAAGCCATCTAATTCGGCATGCAATAAAGCAATGATACAATGATTTCCGACCCTCCCATTTTATAACACCAGAAAATCATGACGAAATACCTATGTATACACAAAATTAAGCTTTCTCAATATCATCATCTAGTTCCGACCCTTTAGATAGCCCCGTATCGTGTGACACTTCCCTGACTTCGAAGGCCGCCCCTGGTAGATTCTTCCGGCGCTTTAAAATTACCCTCCACCAAACTCTGAAGCTTGTTTGCCATAAGTTGAAATTTCTCCTTCGGCTTATAATCGACTGCAGGTACAAAGTCGGCAAAGCCGGTTCGGAACTCTAATTTCCTCACATTTCTCAGATATTTCAAAGGTTTGAACATGCCACAATCCATGAATACCTCCGTGGCGGCCATGTTAGCCTCAAGATCCGCTTTGCTTTGTTTGTCCTCCATTTCATCCAGTGCATCTTCATCATCTGAATCAATTGATTCAGCATCTAAGTTTGTCTCGGCCGTGACTTCGACAAGTAGGTTGATGGTGAGCTTATTGACGACTGGGGATTTAGATAAGATCTTGACAAAGTCTTTGACGAAGGTCAAACTTTTTATGCAGTTGCGAAATCTGGTTTCATCTTCAGAATGAAATTTCCCAGTCACAATGTCCAAGAATAATGGGACGTTCTCAGTATGATCTTCTTCCAATGCACAATCGAAGACAACCTTTTGAAATTTTGCGAATATGTGAGGCTCCACCCATCCACCCAAGTCCTCTTGATCGTACTGTATGGTGCCATTTGGTAGTTTCTTAGCGACAGATGTGAGAGGGTTGTGCCTCCAAGGATTCTGACCATACATGGTACCCAATCTAAAAATCTTGTCGTTGAAAAAGAAAAGATCGTTGCAACAGATGACGACAGTGGCTTCAGTGAAAAACATGGCAGAGGCCTCTTCGTGTATCTGTTTGTTGACCCGCAAGATCTCAGGCCACATGCGGTATTTTGCTGCGAAGTCGCTTCCACCGGAGCTTGTGGAGTTTGTTTCCCACTTCCCTCCGTCCTTTGTTCTTGTGGCCGTTCCTCCATCTTCTAAGTTCACAACTTCAACATCGTCGGGTGCAGGTATTGCCGGATCAACCTCACTGAGAATCGACTCTGCTTCGGGATTCGACGGGAACTGTGGATCATCATCCGTTTCGATCGTACCTTGTTGCTCCGCCATTGACCACAATAAACTTCCCAACCCATCGATACCCCCGGGCCCATCATACTCTATCTCCATGTCTGAATTATCGCCGTCGAATGAGATCGTGTCTTCGTCGGTCCAGCCATCCGATGATGAATTATCGTCAGAACTTATATGATCACTCCTTCGCCCGACAAAAACGTATCTCACGGGAAGAATCAGATATCGATATATCTCCAGTCGAATTTCTACAACTTTTATTAATCAACGCATATGAGATAAGCATGCAGAGATATTACCTTTGGGAAGAGAGAGAAGCATAGATGGTACATCTGGTGGTGGAATTGCTGCAGGATGATTTGCATAAAGTTGAACCTCTGGTGGTGGAGGCATTCGATTTCCAATTTCTCGAGCGTAGCGGTTAAAGTCTTCTTTCTGATCACTAGATGACTTGCCTATTTCAGCTTGCGAATCGTCGGAATCGTTGTTGGCCATTTTCGAACGCTAGAATGATGTTTAGTTGTAAAAGATTTGCAGCTTGTGGATTGGAGATTGAAAATGATTTATGACCTCAATAAAATTCTAGATTATCGCGGGGTACTCTAGACTAGCCCGATTAGGCATCGCGTCAAATTAGTTGTGGATAGACGAAGGGGGACATCGAAGAGGCCGCTTGGGGGGTAGGGAGTTGAGAAGTATTCTTTTATGAGAGCCGTGATAAATATCACTATTTTAAATCTAATTGTGCTTTCACCGTGGTAGTCTGCAGTTAAGTCTTGTATTATAGAATTAGTTAAGAAAGGAGATCTACATTCTCGATAATAGTTGCCAATCCCATGTAGAATCGCATACGCTCTCAATTTATCCTAAGCCCATACGCCCAGTATGGAACACATATTGGCTGTCATTTCATACATCAGCTTAACATGTACAGCCAGTACGAAGTCTCATCTATTCTCATGCTATTGAAGGACGGATGAAGTCATTGTGTCGAATGATATGTCATGGACATGATCCCATCTCGTGACCCCTTTTCTGGAGAATGAGATGGAAAGGATACGTTGATCTAGACACTTAATGTTGAGACCGTGGACAACATCGATTTGCTAATGAATTTCAGACATACCGTGATATTAGATTTGCAATGGCAAGCTTCTTATCAAATGGACGTCAAACATGAAATCGATTACAGACATGATTTTGCAAATCCACTCCACATCACGATTTCAAAGCGTACTATCTACCATTACCGTCGATGTAATAAAATTAAAAAAAGAAATTACCCTCATTATTTCAATCTTCCTCATCAGCTTCCGTCCAGATACCTCCCTCGACTACCCCAAACTCTTTACCCAACCTCCCATGCACAAGCCTTACCCTTGGACAACACCAATCCGGTTTCTCTCTTCTCATCTCCTTCAACTCCTTCATGATAGTACTCAAGTAATGTCCTTCTGGCTGCCAAGAATTCAGATCTTCTCCTTGAGCCTCCAATTCTAATTCTTGTAACCCTCTCATCTTTGATATTGCTTCTAAATTGTAATGACCAAAATATGCCCCGTCCGAAACCACCAACTCCATTCTCCTTATCCCGTCGCGTTCCTCCCCCTCTAAGTAAGGAATAATCCCATCCGCAAGCTTTATGATGTCGGTGGTAAAGCTTATGTAGATATAGGATGGGGAATGCTGCGTACGGAAGAGGGGTCTATAGTGAGCGAGGGCTTCGGCGCGAGTTTCCTGGCAGACGTGTAGGAGTGAAGGGACGGGAGTTGGTGATTTGAAAGACTTTAGGTAGCGGCGGCGGGTTGAGATAATAGTGGCCTTTTCGCAATCTATTTGGACGGTGCGGGTTTCACTGAGGAGCATGCCATAGATCTTGAGACGAAGTTCATAGGGAAGAGAGGAGAAGAATTGGAATTCAGTCAAGGGAGATGTTGCCATTGTGGCGACGCTTTGGTGTCAAGTTCGAATCTCAAAAGAAATCAATCGTAATTGATTGTATAGCTTTCCTTCTTGTTATTCCATATAGGAGCTTTAAACAAGTTGTAGTTGGGGTACATATGCATTTGAGCTCGTAGATCCCCTCACCACTAGGTATCGGATAGGTACGCCCCGGGTGTACCCAGTGATTTTGGTGGCTCGGGTGGATATTTCGAAGATCGGATATATCGGACATTTAAGTATCCGACGGATCTTCGATCAATCTAGACAACCGCAAAATATGATATTATATATTCCTACATTAATTGTGAAATTCATGTTTTGATAGTAAGAAGGTATGGTTTCTATGAAGAAATATTGATATCTAACTATGACTAACTTTGCAATTTGGCACTGATTATGAAGAGAGATCTGGGGATGTAAGCGCGAATACTTATCATTGGTCCTTCTAAACACACTGAAAAGTTTAACGTCCTTCATCCTTTTCTTTACTCTTATTCACTCTATCCTTTACCCTTCACTTCCCATTAAAGCTACATACTCAAATGTGAGTGTTTTAAAATGGCTTTCGGCTCTTGATGTTTTAGCCGAGTCCTTCTGCGTTTACCCAGGGGTAAGAAACGATGCTGGGTCTCACGAAAGAGTCGCATCGTACAAGGTGGCTAAAGTAAACATCAAATGAAACTGTTTCCCATCACACTGTTACCTGGCTGAGATACCATGCATTCAGTCCTCGGGAGCAAGCAAAGATCACAGGCATCATTGCGAGGATGGTATCACATTATGCAACCTAAATACGTAGCGGTGGTTACCCTTAACCAGACTGTCGGGTCGTCCCCTCTAATGTCTAGTCCAGAGCTCCTTCAAAGTTGCAAGGGTTATTCTCAGCTCCTTGTATATTCAATCTGATTCCTCTGCGGTTTATTCTTTATGCTTCCAATACTATATCAACTTAAATGAGGTCGGGATCCCTTTGATACAACATAAATGGCTAATGTTGTAAGTACAATGTAGATAAGACCGAGATATCCAGCCGAGTATACTTTCCAGCCTTACAGCCTTGTCTAGAGACTTCCGACCATTGAATCTTTATGCTGTAAGTAAATCACTTATATGGGTCAATTTCTGTAATAGAGATTCTATAATTATACAAAAGGAATTATACTCAGTGCAGATCTCTCAATGTTAAACTCGGGACCTAGACCTCGACTCTCTCTCCACTCGGGTCCCCAACTTCCACTTTTTTTTAAGGAACTCCTATAAGATGGAACGCTTTCGACAATAATCAATCGGCATATTTTGCTCACAGGGAGAACTAGATATAGCTAGCTGGGGAGAGTATACGACGTTTTATGAGCAATGGTTCGTCAATCCAAAGGCATGTTCTAGTTTGCGCCGCTCCAGCCGAGAAAGCTCCCCGCACACTAGACGATTTCGTGAGTAAATACGGTGCATCGAGGCGGACTATAAGTAGTCTCCTCATTCCCCGAATCTCTACAACTCTACAAAGAAGAGTTATCAGTTACATGGATAGGGCGATTCGAAATCTCGAAAATCTTCGACTGTCGGGCACTTTGCTTGGCATGCCAAGAATATGGGGACGGATAATACAACGTTGTCCGAGATGTCCAGAGCTTAACTCCACGATCCACAATTCGACTCATAAAAGGAGTTGGCCGGCACTTTCGTCACTACTTGAAAGATATCCTGGGTCGTCTACCTGCTAGGCCGTTCGATAATACTTTCGAAATTCCATTCGTTTGGTTCATCGAGGCTATTTGGAATATTTTGATTATCTGATTATCTGGGATAGTTTTATGTGTCAAACACACTCGATTCCCACAAAACTCGAAAACTAGATCCCAACATCTGATCACATCCAGTACGTCGGAGTAACTTAAATGGAGGTTGCGCCGTCGAAAGATCCATGGTCCAGTCGAGGAGAGGGAAGAAAGATGGATGCGTATTCTGGACTCACTTCCTTCGAGTACTAAATATGAGCGCAAATCCATTGCATGCTTCACAGCGAGAGCGAAGTTTAACGATTAGTCTATGCCTAACAGTACAACGCTTTACATCACATCGACAACAAATCATGGCAATCTGGTGAGTTTGTTATCAGGAAGAGTTGCTATCGACGCTGGAAATCTTTCAAGTATTGAGTCGCCAATGACAGACAAGTGCGATGGAAGATTCTGCATCTGTCGTGAAGCTACTTGTTTACAAAGGTGCCAAAGTGAACCCAAAGATGATGCGATTTCGAGCAACACCGATGGGTCAGATGAAGACGTTTTTGCAGCAGTAGCTTACATTGGTATCACTACACTTCTGGAAACTTGTTGAGCGCCGAAGCTGCTGACTTTACCTAAGGTCAAGGTGGATGGATGCACAATCGGAGGCTTCACATGCTTGAAAAGCCTCACTATTCTGGTCCGATTCAGTCAGAGGTGCATATGTAAGTGTACTGAATACTTGACATGAATACGTCACAACCTACAGCCTGCGAGTCTGTTGCCACAATTTACAACTTTAGAACTCTGTGCCTGCTACCTTGGTGCTAGAGCCATCGAATTTGCTGGAAGTATCCGGATTGACACGAAAATCACTGGATAGTGTGTCGTCATTCGGCACCACACCTGCGATGATGACCTTACGGTAAGTCCGTCGGCAAAATTTCTGTGCAACTCCAAGCGACGACGCCCGACACATTCAGCACGAAATCTGGATTCAAACTACTTTTCATGGCATACCTCAATTTCTCCATGATCCACTCTCCCAATTATGCCACTGCGATAAGATATTTCCAGTTGTGGAGCCAAGTGCGCTAATGTTTTCTGCAGCATCGTTTTAGTCCAAAGTGTACGAGCCGCCCAATAGGAAACCTGGATATGCCTCCACGCGGTACACTAAATCGGTCATTCCGGAGCTAATCGAGGTACCAAAGTCAATTCTAAACTATTCAGTAGTGTATTCTGGCCCTACAGTTTATTGTCAAAATATCTAGATGTTGCTAGCAGCTGCTTCAAAATTAAACATGAGTTTACAATCCACGTATATCTTCGGAGAATCTCTAGGTATTCATGGAACTACCAGGTTTATCGCACTCGCTATACTGGAAGCTTTCCTTAATCGAGAAATTTTGTATACCGAAAACGGCATCCACTCATGTTCGATTCTACCATATCAAAAATGTTCTTCAGAACCCCGCATTACGTTAGTAGTTCCGCAAACTAGGGCTTAGATGATTACCAGTAATTCCTGATTGGAAATCATACCAACAAACCTTTTCTACTCCCAGTCGATACTAAACGTAGGCCAGCGATACCAAGATTATCAAGTGTATTAAGGCTCAGTTCGCCATACTTTAGCCTAGTAGACCCGCGTCGATTCACTTTTCAACACCAACGGTGTTTCTGGCCACCCACCGCTGGGAATCTGACTTGACACTGCTCCTGTAACTTCGGTTGGATATAACAGTTTTAGCCTATTCTCTTCTCTTATTTACTACATTCTTATTTGCTACTCTTCGTCGGCATTCGCTCTTCAAGTCATCCTCCGTCCCTATTTCGGGAATAAACGGGAGGATCCCCTTTTGTTCCATGTTGCAGATAAAATTGTGCGCAGATAATGGGTTATAAGCTGTCCACAAGGCAGTCTTCGCTTAAGGATACAAGGAACATCATAACCTGCTTTCCGTAGGGCACAACGGCTTGCAGACTGAGCTAGTATCCCATCTAGTTCTTAGCCTTCTTAAGCTGTATTTTCAACTTTGGCGCAGCTGGAAAATAATCACCTTTTCCATATTAGTACATTATTAGTACTTCTCTTTATACAACTTCCTCTTTTGGTCTTCTAGCTAGTGCAGAGAGACAAAGGAGCAGAAGCTAGTGTTACGACCCTCTGCTGGGGTCACTGTCCAAAAAGTGGAGGTCGATCACGTGTAAATATCGTCTGTGCATGCATATGCAGCTTATGCAGATGTCGCTGGCCCCACACCGCCTCCCTCCTTTCAATCCTACCCAAAACATGAGGCTAGGTTGGATCCACGGCCAGCATGCTGGGCCCGTTCGATTTGAATGTATCCCACCGTATGCGGTGCTGCAGATTGTTGACTGTCACCTACCTTCTCTCATCATCCCTTGTTTAAACAGTCGCCATTGCCAAGTCAAGTTCCGTAACTTCCACTTACTACCCCCACTTCAACAAATAGCGGGGCAGTGGGGGCTACCGGTAGCCCGGGGGAGCGAAAGCGATAAACTTTATTTCACTACTTGGGGATAGTGAGGAAAGCATTTCACGTGAAAATAGATAAGGTAACAATGCGACTCAATGAAGCTCCTACTGATCTACAAGAAAATAGCCCAAATTGCAGAGCAGAGTTAAACATCAAGGGTGCAATAATTTAACAAAGTGACAGTCGTACTGAGACATTCACGTTTATCCATTGATAGAAATAATGCCGAGGCGTGCTGCGGGAAGCACAGAAGCTTAATTTTGTTCAATCTCTTGTCTGTTGATCTGGCGCAAACGCTCCTTCCGATTGGTAGCCAATGGCGGGCCAAGCCAAATGAGTGGGTTTTCTCAGTTGATACTAAGGGAATCCTTCTCTTTAGCGATAACGTCAATTCGTGAATAGATCTCTGAGCGCCCTCTGCATCATTTTTGCAGTACTATTTTCACAAGCACCGCTGTTGGCAGTTTTAGAAGGAGGGTTGTTGTAAACTGTTGGATGAAATATACTGTTGTGGTAGGTTTGATGGGGGTTGATGAGGGGTTGATTAGATAGAAATCCAGAATAAAAATAAAAATAGACTATCCAAGGGTTTATCAAGTTTGATACCGACACTAAACCAATCTCACTGGTGGGAAAACGAACCATACGAATATAGAAACTGTAGAACCTGTTTCTTCCTACCCCTGGGAAATTATTCTGTTTGTCTGTCACAGAATTGGCTAATACTTTACGAGAAGTGGGATGCGACGGTTGAAGAAGCGCCAGTGAGTGCCTCAGGCAGCTGTACTAGCTAATCCGCAATCCATGGATTCCGATCCTCTTGGCCGTATCACTGCAGCGACCCTTGAAAAGGCTTGATTACGGACCATCGTGCAGCCAAGATAAGGAGACGCGGAGAAACTCAATTTGGCATGTCGTTGAAGAACGATTGGAACATGAAGATGTCATATCGCTCGTTATAGACTGATAACTCGAGCTGATTTACAGCCATATGACTAGTAGTGGCTCGAGCGTGGTTTGATTTGCAGCTGACGTGTGCTTATATTTGTGGTCACTTTTCACGTAAGACGCAATGATGTTCGCAGAAAGTTATAGCGTCGGCTTGTGTTACGGGTGGTGTCGTTTAGAGCCCCGTTAAACTATCGCTATCTGAGTTAAATGCAACGTGCGGATTTCAAGGTTAATTCGACTTCTAATCTCTTGCAGGTGGGAAAGCATTATTCCCACATGAGTTCTTGTGATAGGTCGATATCTGACTGTGCTACAAAGCGAGAGAATCTGTGAGTAATCTGCTTAGGGAGAACTAGCTGCCGCTGGCAGTGCTGACACGAAGTGAAGTCAAAACCCTTGACCAATGGCATTTGTAATTTAAGCTTACATGGGAATAGCGCTAGATCTTTCCCATTTGCCTACAAGAAAGCTAGAGCCACTATATCATATCTTTATATCTATTCGAAGAGACTCTACCAAAGCCAAGTGAATTAGATCAGAATAGTCTTCGAATAACACAAAATGTCTAGCCATCAGAAAAGGGTACATATGAAAAGATTCATGCTTTTCGCTATACCAAATTACCGCTAACTGAACGAATAGAAACAAAGCCACTCTGAAGACTCCGTTTCAGACCAGGCATGCACTCGCTGCCGTGAGCGCAAGATTCGTTGTAGCCGTGAGCTGCCACAATGCAATAATTGCGAGCAAGACGATAGCGTGACATGCATTTACCAAAATCCTACCAAGAGAGTGAATCACCTGAAGTCGCTGTGAGTAACTTCACTCCTCTCAATAAGATGAACTATTCCTAATTAGTCTTCAGATTTGACAGCGTAAATGGGGTCAAAGAGCGCCTGATCAATATAGAATCGCATCTCAGCCGCCTATCTAACAACATCGCGCAGAATACAGATCAGGATAATTCTTGCTCTAACTCATCGACCCGACAAGCGTCTAGGGGTGGAAGCTTTGATGGGGAGGATGATGAAGATTGTCCGTCAAGTCCCTCCCCATACAGCGACGAATATGCCGACTTTCACGTCTTTTACAACCAGGCTGATAGAATCGATTATTATCACGGCCCACTGTCGCTGTTTGTTCTCTGCAAGCAATTCCGATCTTGCGTCGTTTCTGCAAACGATGCTGAATGTAATACTGCCTTACAGGATATGTTGCAGAATTTGTGTGAAGGAGCCGGTGTAGTCGAACCATTCCCGCCCTTTGGAAGCCAGCCCGTTATCAACCTCCTACCGAAACAACAATTTACCACTATTATTGGTCATTTCTTTCAGCATGTTGACTGTGCAACCGATATTTTTGTGAAGAGCAATCTCCTTTCCCAAGTCGAGCGTATATACTCGCATAATCCTGAGCCTGGGGATGATGTGTGGGCTATCTGTTTTCAGGCCATTACAGTGCTTGTTTGGGGTATGGAAATTTCTGCCCAATCAGGCAACGGTCTATTTGGCGACTTTGCACGTTCATTCCTTCCGAGTCGAGCTGCGCTGGTCAATTCTCGATTACTGACCACGCCCAGACTTATCAACGTACAGACTTTGATACTTCTAGTATGTACAGATTTGATTTCGTGTTGTTGGTTATCACACTAGCGAGCTAACCAATTGCATAGAGCGTCGCAGCACAACAATTTGACCCGCCAGGGTGGGCTGAGCTTATTTTCACCAACGCTTGTGGGCTTGCAAGAACCATGGGACTCCACCAAACACAAATCTTTCCCGATGAAACCAATACTTATGATACTTTGGAACGAGCAAAAGTCGTACGGTCGCTGTACGTCCGGGACAAAAGCTTGTGCACTACTCGAGGTTCTGTTTCCTGGCTGCCGACCCACGATTGCAATATTGCTCCCCAATTAAGTGCCGCGATAGACCGCCATGTACCCTACTCTGACACACTGCAACTAGCAATGATCCAAGACGATGTTTATCGCTTGACTCACACAGCCTCATTTCAGACAAGCAAGTCTAGAAAATCACAAGCTTCCAAATTATTGCGATCCATCGAACGCCAACTAGACCAATATACACAAACGTTTGGGATTCTGAATTGCCAGGCCTCTTCTTATAGCCCCCGCCGGTCCATGCTGACTTTGGAGTTTCTGGCTACTCGTATACTTGCTTTACAGCACGGATCTGGGCAAAAACATGCCGAACAATTACGTTCCGACGCAAGAGCCAGTTGCCTCTTATTACTGATAGCAAACGGAGTTCAAGATCCTCATATTATCGATACTTTCAACACTCTAGCTTGTCAGAAGATCGCTACTCCGAATCGGGACGAGAAGCCATCCACCATTGAAGCGAACACAGTCTCTTTTGCCAGTATACTCGACGCCTTCTCACTGCCAGCATTCTTCATACTACTGAAAGACCTCCTACGACCCTCAGATAATGACCAAGTGTCTAATTCCGATCTAGATTTATTGCGCAGAGTATCTGCCTGCTACGTAAACAGCACAGAGCGGATGCAATCTAACAGTTATCATCGCAAAGTCGCGTGGACATTCGAGCAGCTGCTTATAACAATCAATCTGATAAAGCATCCTGAACAGCATCAATCAATCTCCACGGCTTCAACAGCATCCATGTCTGATATGATAATGTCTCTCAATACCCAAACTGAAGATTTCTTCAAGATCTCCCCACCAGGCTCAATAGGAGATGGATCAATTTTCTCTTTCTCACCGCAACCTGCTGCGAGCACACCTTTCTCTTGGGATATCGGCTCATCTCTCCCATCGTCGTTAGGACCATATACACCTTTTGGCTCGGCAAATTCAGCAGATGCCTCAGATGCTGGTATATCAGATCTACTCAACCAGCTGAGACAAAGTGGTGCTGACGGTAGCCCGAAACAAAATATGACATGGCCTGAACTGGCACCTGAACTCCCTAGGAAGCGTTTGCGGACTCACGAAGAGCCAAGTGTTTGAACAGAGAAGAATGGGTCGATTCATATGACTTTTAATCCTCAAGGCAAGAAGTTTTCTTCGACCGATGTAGTGTAGCAATATAATATAATTCAATCCAGATATTTCTCTGCCGAACACAAAGCGAAGCTTCAATCACTAGAGTAGTTTTGATATCTAGAACTACTACTAGCCCAGCCCCATACTTTCCATCACTGGTATCCTGCGACAAGAACTTTAAAAATTTAGCATTGCATCTTGACAGACTCGGAATTCGGCACATGAATTTCCAATTTTTGACAGATACGCTCCATTCAGAAGTGATCTTTGTGTAAACTGAGACTCGTGCCTAGAAACCCCAAAACATCCAAAAAGAGCCATTTTGCAAATAGCTGCGCAGCCCGGCCGGCCGAAGCGGAGAATTAGCCGAAAAGTGGACGGCCGAGCCCCGATTCAAACTAGAATGTCAGATTTCTGTCGACGCTTTAGTGTAAGCAAGAATACATATAGCATCATTGGGAGCTCATGCTGCAATAGCCAATTCCACAAGAAGCCCCGTGTGAATATTCAGCATGTCGTCTATCAAAGAACTCAGTGAAAGAATCGCCAGAAACTCAGCTATTGTTGAGAAATGGCTGGCTGGCAAGAGTGCCAAAGTATCTTTCGATCAAGATGGGGAGGATGAATTCCCCGATACTGATGGTGAACCTGAGATTGAAGCAGCACGGATGGCGGTTATAGATGACACGAGTGCGCTTCACGACTTGTTTCTTGGTCCACGAGAAGTCCTGGCTCGGGTTTGGGGTGCTGTAAGTCCCATCGAGAATGATGTGAAGCTTGACATGCTAAGATATGTGTCTAGGCCCTTGATAATGCAGCTCAACAAGTCATCTACCACTTCAACATTCTCCCAGCAATTCCACTAGATGGTGGAGCTACTTATGCAGAAATATCTGCAAAGGTTGGTCTGTCCGAGAGAAAAGTTAAAACGGTTGTGCGTAAAGCAATGTTGAATCGAATGCTGCGAGAGGATGTTCCGGACCATGTTGTTCATACCGCATCGTCAGCTTTGCTATTGCGAAATCATAACATGATGAATTACTACGGCTTCTTCGTTGAGCAAATGTTTCCTGCCAGTGCGAAACTAGCCGAAGCGCTGGAGAAATATAAAGACAGCACTGCTGCACAGGATACAGCATTTGGTCTTGCATTTAACACGAAAGATGGCTTGTTCAAATACCTCGAGCAAAGCCCAGAGTTGATGGCTCGGTTCGTCGGTGCGATGGAGGGTGTTAACAAGGATCCTAGCCAGAGTCAAAAGCACGTTATAACGGGATATCCGTGGACAGAGCTTGGAGAGGCTACTGTTGTCGATGTAAGCTTCACTAGTGTCCCTGTTCCTGTCCTGAAAAGCTAATTCAGATTCATGTAGGTTGGTGGCTCATCCGGGTTCTTGAGTGTAGAACTTGCAAGAAATTACCCGAAGCTAAATTTCGTGGTAGAAGATTACAAGAAAAATGTTGAGCAAGGAGCTGCACAGTTGTCATCCGAATTGACCAACCGAGTCAAGTTTGTGCCGCATAACTTTTTTGATCCTCAACCGGTAACGGGCGCAGAAGTCTATGTTTTGCGTCATATCTGTCACGACTGGTCGCATGAGAATAGTGTCAAAATCATTCGTCAAATTGTACCGGCCATGAAGCCTGAAAGCAAGATTCTGCTAGTCGAAATTGTCGTTTCGCCATCGAACAGACCAATGTCTAGTATTGCAGAACGATACCTGCGGTACGTTTTCCACTTCGAAGTCCACCATCCTTTGCTGATGTTTCACTAGAATTAGGGACCTTAATATGGTTCAAATGCTAAATGCACAAGAACGAAGCGAATCTGAGTGGAGTGAGATCATCACCGAGGCAGATTCTAATCTTGAGTTGACACGCATTATCGTAAGCATTTCTTCAATAGTACATTCCGTAATCTGATGTGAAGACATACACAATAGGCAGTACTGACTTCGTGATGTTGCAGACGCCCAATGGAAGCACAGACTCAATCATTGAGATTTCGTTGAGGAAGAATTGAGGTAGAAAATACATTGATGAAAGCTTTTTTGTTGAAGTTCTCAATATAGCGAAGTATTTGTGGTGTATAAGTACAATTCATAGTGGTTCTGGGGATGACTAGAAATTACGATGGTCCGGACTGTAGTACGACAACCAGAAGCTTCCAATCAATAAATCATCCAAGTAGTTTGGAACAACTAATTCACTTCGGATATTGTACTGATTTTAAACATTGAGAATTTATGTCCGACCTGCTGGCCTGGATCATTAACCAACCTGTTGGTGAATCAATGAAGTGATTCTCAAGAGCCGGAACAGTCTTGATCTCAATCCAATGGCCCGACGGTAGCTATCTCCACAACTTAAGCTAGTATATTTAATTAAAGAGCTCACGCTCAGTCTGAAAGTCCAATCCAGAATTCATTTACGTTGTATCATGTACTACACGTGACTTTTCACTAATGGAATATTACCGGAGCCAGCATAAACCAAGGTGACGTAACGCCATCGATGAGTAGGTACAGAGCTCACGGAATAAAAACGCAGTTCAGGGAAAATAGCGGTGCTAAGGTATCAGTAAGGTCGTTGACATATCAAGTATATTGGAGCCCGCGCGTGAGTAACTAGATGCCCTCCTCTCGCGGGTCGCTTGATCGAGAGTAATTCCAGGCTATGAGATGGAATTCGAAAGCCGAGGGCAAGAATGGCATCAACGACAGAATCTCGTCATCTTCTTCCAATGATACTGCAAGCAGAATCAATGAATTGCACATCAAAACCTCAACGGCGAGTTTACGGCAATGCAAGTTTCTACCTCTGATTCTTCCAGGTCGATGTAGAGCTGCATTCGTTCCTAGCCCCACCAGTTGAATCTATTTGCAGTCTTCATCCCACTCGTCAATAATAACCAGTAGGTCCGGCTCTAAGAACACAAAAGGTACCTCGTAATCTATAGTTGTGAGAAATGCATTGTTGACCTGTCTGATTGCATGTGCACTGGACAATCGTCCTTGGCCGCGAGATGATGCTTTGGCAATAATACGATGCCCGTAAAGCAAGGGAACTGTTTGTGATCGACCTTGCATGTCAGACGATTTCAGGTAGACATATCGAGACCCTTCAACTATTGATCCGAAAGCAGGTGGAGGCCGTATCCTGAAACAGGATGTTGAGATGTTGATCCTGCTTAGAAGATCAAGCATTTTTAGTCGACAGGGTGGTCTCGCGCGCTTTACCCTTGACCCGCGGATAGAATTCTTATTGGGGCATCCAGGTGAGAAGTGGGAAAATAAAAAATGATGTGATATCGCCAGAAAAGCATGGACTTAACTTATTGAGGTTGACTTCTAAGCCCGAGACCCACACCCGCGCGGCTTACTTAAGCCGCGCGCCGTTCATCCTAATCACGGTATCCGTGCATGATGCACACTGGGTTTATGCTGCAGGCTCCACTCCGCCATCGTAGCCAACCAAGAGCAAGGGCTCAAAATAGGAATGTAAGATAAGATTTCTAGGAATATTGCGAATGCGGCGCTCGGATTTTGCGTCTCGCCCCCGCGCGGCTTATAACCTGATTGCTGATATAAGGAAAGAGGGGTTTGGCATCTGTGAGAAAATCAAACAGCACTTCTCCTGCCCTATACACACAACTTGATTTCATGAGATTATTCTGTGCAAAATTGCGTTTCAGTACACGAAGCTTCTCGACATCTTCAATAAAAATGGCTACCAAAACCGTTCTCATTCTCGGCTCAGGTCCACGTATCGGCGAAGCTGTCTCTGAAAAGTTCGCGGCAGAAGGATACAAAGTCGCCATTGTCTCGAGAAAAGGTACAAACTCAGTCAATGAGAAGGGCTATCTTTCTCTCTCAGCTGATTTTGCCAACACCGACCCCAGTATCTTGGCTTCTATCTTCGACAAAGTCAAGAGCGAATTCTCAGCGGCTCCTAGCGTAGTCATATACAACGCCGGTTCCATTACTCCTCCACCCGATGCAGAATCGGCCTTGTCTATCCCGAGTGTAAGTCGTCATCAACACAGTTCCCAACCACTTTGGTTACGCCTCATAAAGTGCCTCAATATCTCAATTTGCTTCGGAGGGGAGCGCTATATGCCCAACCCCCCCCAGAAACCTTTCTTATTCATAAAAATGCTAATTTTGTTGTTCCGCAGGCTCGTGTTACCAACGATTTGAACGTCAATGTTGTCACTCCGTTCATTGCCGCACAAGAAGCTATCAAAGGCTGGGAAACTCTACCCGCAGAGAGCAAGAAGGTATTCATCTACACAGGTAACATCTGTAATGTCGCTGTATTGCCAGTGCCATTGTTGTTGAACGGTGGTATGGGAAAGGCAGCCACTGCCTACTGGCTTGGTGTTGCTGATGGAGCGTATACAGCCAAGGGTTACCGGTGAGTTCTTGTCCATCCTTTCTATTCTAAATCATGTTCCAGCCAGAGAGAAGCAGAGATTTGCAGTATATCGTCCACTGACACGTCCTTTCCCAGATTCATTTACGCAGACCAGCGCCAAGCCGACGGAAAGATCGCAGGCCAGGCGGTCAACGGGCCCGCGCATGCCGATTTCTATTCGCAATTGGCAGCGAGTGGCGCCGAGAACGTTCCATGGCATGCTACATTTGTGAAGGACCAAGGTTATACCAAATTTTAGATATCAATTGGCTTCTTAGCTAGCGCATGTGAATTGGCCAAATAAAAATAAAAAACATTTTATCCTTTCAATATAAGTGCTCAAAGCAGATCTGGCTCTTTTACTTCCATCCGGTGTCGAAATGATTGAAGACGTTCTCTGTTAATCCTGTAACAAGATGAATACTGTCAGCTAGGTAGATTCAAATTCATTGACATTTGAATCTGAGTAACCAACGTAATAAAGTAGAGAATGAATGAATATTTAAGACCGCTGAATTGGCTAAGCAAGTATTGGAAACAGACAGGGCCAAGATCAATTGCATAATAGAGATTCGTAAGATTTGCGGAAAAGAGCCTCGGAATTGATAAGAATACTTCTTAATATCCATACTATTGTTTGACACACTTTGAAAAGCTTGAAATTGAGGGTCAAAAATCGATGTGATCCTTACACCTTCAAACGAGTAGCACAAGAGTGGTGTCACTTCGAAAATATGTAGCGAATTCGCCAGCATTACCCATGGCCCTATCGTTCCACACCTTTTCTATAATATCGAAGCCACGGCGCACAGTGCTGAAGCGGCTGGCCGGTCGTAGAGAATCTACCATGTCGCGTATCCGAGCTTTTTGCGCAGACTCTGTTAAGCATCCTACGACGCAAAATGGCCAGGCCATTGTCCGCAATAATGCTGGAGGTGATACATGATGCGTCAACAGCTCAAGAACTTGAGCTACATGATACCGTACATCAGGGTTGGCAGGCTGCCACCCAGATACGACAACAGACAGATAAAGGAAGGTACTATGCGCCCAAATTCGAGTTACTAATGAGGTTTGCCGAGCGATTGTCCGAGCTTGTCCAGTGTAGTCTTCTGCTGCAAACATGTCGTCCAGTAAATTGCTCTCCTGAGGTACAGACACCAGATCAGTTTCAAAACGTGAAACATGAGCCTCTAGCGTTTTCTTGATTGCTGCTGCGCGCTGTACCAGCTCAATAACATCCAGATTGCCAGCTGCCTTGCAGTGCTTCTTCCATGCATCCAAAACAGCGATCTCGCCGATTTGTTTGAGCACCCAATTCTGACATCCCACAGTAGTTTCAAGGTTGATAGGAGGAACAGCATCGACCCCATCACTCTTACAAAGGAGGCTTTGGTGATAGTCGTACAGCTTCGGACGCTCCTGGAAAGCGGTGCTCGCGATGATGTCATCGAAAATCAACAAAGCTGTTGAAAAGCGAAAAGCAGCTTGCTCAGAGCTAGATATCTCAGCTTGTTGGGCTGGCAGGATCCATGTAGGGGGACCAAGAAGACTGAGAATACTTTGAAATGTGTTGGAAGAGCTAGCTAGATTGTCAGCTCCAACAACATCAACAACTTTCCTAAAAATTGTCAAAGCGGCATTGAGATGCGCTTGACAATTGTCAAATGAAGTGATGGCAATTTCGAAACGTTGTAGCTGCATGACAGCAGCCATAGCGCGAACGCTACCAAGTATGTGCTCATTTTCGTTGTAGCTCTCGATGATTGTAATAGAATTGCGTAACATGTTAAAAGCATCTCTGGTTTGCTCGAGTAAAGCTTCCCACATACGATCGTCTTTGATGGTAGAAGTTCCATGTGCCAATGCAAAGAAATATGAGCTCTGGCAAAGGATAGCTTGACGGACGACGGGGCTGCTGATAGCCAAATCCAAAATCCATGCTCGGCCACCATGGAGTGGCGCAGGCCGATAGAAAGGAAATAGAAACGGAAGGATGCGTTCGAGGTAAAACACGAGTAGCACTGAGTCCGACTGTGCGAATGGTCTTATCTGCAGTACTTGCTTACAGATCTTTTGGGTGTTAACAGGAGAAGCGACAGTCGGTATATCTGGAGAAGTCGCGCTAGTATCATGTGTATACGAACTGGCTTCACTTTGAGCTTCAGATTCTGGAAGAGGGATATTGAAACTAGCTAATTTCTGATCTGCAAGTCCTGGAATAGAAACGTTGAGATTGGAGGTAGTCAACTCCCGTTTACCACGGCGGCGATAAGGAGCATGCTGCTTGACCTCGTTTTTGATCTTCTTGGTCATAACTTCTTGTTTTATACCGCCGTCCATCCATGCTGGCTTGGCGCCGTAATTGCAGGTAGAGATGTGGAGCGTCATGCACTCATTGCAAGTAGGACGATGCTCATCGCACTTTTTGCGCCGTAGTCGACAAGTCCAGCAGCCGTTAGAACTTCTGTTCATATTGATCGAAAACAGTAAATAATAATGACGTACATGAGATCGAGAAGGCAGAACTTAGTCGTATACATGCGAAAAGAATTGACAATTGATGCTGTTGTGAAGTAGTCCAAAGGTCAGCTTATGTTAGGTAATCCATTTCACCTAGGCGCCGCGGATCGTAATGCCTCAGGCATCGAACAATCGCAATTCATTAATTGATGTCAACCTACTAGCTAGTTTGAAGGTAACAAATGTTGTCCGATTCGACGAAATCGGGGTATAGTAACTCATTACACACTGTACCCCATTGGCAGGCAGCTGATATCATGCTATATATTAATGCGCAATTATCTGTTTTTACACTCGATATATACCCTGTTGGCACGGCTGAAGGAAATTTATCATTTGGTTCACTTGCATTTGCGCTGATGGCACTACGATCCACTTTGATTTTTGAAACAGAATCAATAGTTTTACATGGTATCATGTCAATGACCTTGATGTGAGGTTTAAAAGTTATTATTTGGGACATCGTCTCCCAATACTTTCGGCCCAAGTGGCGTACGGATGCATTTCATGATTACACACATACGTCCGTAAGCTGGTGCTTGAAGCAAACCCAAGATCAGTCGACGTCGTATGAAAGCTATATATGCTTGATCTTTAATGGTGAGAATCGTCTCCACCAATCATGAGACTCTTTCTACAATATCCTCTAATCTAATTTCAGATTGGCTTATATAACATCGAAAGATTCAACTAGAAGTAGTAAACCGATTCCCGTCTCGCCTTTCAAATGATATACACATGTCATATTTCCTTAATCTCCGTACAACTGGGTGCAAACTGTTCATTTTGGGTCCTTCACCCACCTCCTCTCGCATATGGACTTGCCTCTCTCAACCTGTGCCCGAAGAACCAGAGGATCAGAGCCCCAGCATAGCCAACGGCTAGAACCGCGAATCCGAGAACGCTATTACCCCAGCCATAACCAAGTTTGTTATACATAGCAGGAGCAAAAAGCGGGAACCCAAACCCAGTCAGACTTCTCAGCACCGCGGTCGCACCTATAGCAGATGCAGCGAATAGCGGATAGGAATCGATAATATATGTTTGGATTGAAGCGAACGTCATAGCTGCCCCTACAGAGAAGATAGCGGCACCAATGTCTGCCGAAAGCCAGAAAGTCCTTGTTTCAGCGGACCACCCATACATGAAAAGTCCCGCTGCCACCAAGAAAGTGGAGAAGAAAAGAAGAGGCACGCGGAATTCGGGCCTTCCAGTATTATCAGGCGATCGGGCTTTCAGGGTCTTGTATACATAATCTACGATACGACCACCTCCTTGTGCACCGATAGTCAAGCCGATCATGATAGCAATATAGTTGAGACCACCGATGCCGACGGATTCGTGATAGTAAGTTGTCCACAACGACGGGAAGCTAGACTAAAAGAAGAAAATTGTAAATCAGTTTCTGGCCTAGTATCGAAGGTAAACATCGGATGAGTACTCACCAGCATAAGGTAAATGATTCCATAGACCATCGCAAAATATACGGAGAGAAAAATGACGACGGGTTGAGTGGTAAGCAATATAACGACACGAACGAGCGAAATTCGCATGATAGAGATGAGACGCAAATCTTTAAGCTCAAATGCCGTCCGCAGCTGGTCATTTCCGGTTTCTTTGCGCAACTTTTCGGCTTTTCTTTGCAGAATTCGTGGGCCGTAGGTTTCTTTCAATGTAAAGAAAACAATGGTCTGCACAATCACTCCGAAAATGGTGATGGAAAAGAAGCACCATTTCCATGTAGACCTCTCGACAATCCAAGCTCCGAGTAAGGGTCCGAGGGCAGGAGCAAGTAAAGGAGCTAGAGTGTATAGTCCAATTGCCATACCGATCTCCTCGGGGCGCCACAGATCAGACAGGACACCACCACCAATTGTCAAAGGAGCACAAGCGCCAAGACCACTAAGAAAACGGAAGGCCAGGAACTCGCCTTCAGTATCTGCGAAGCCGTTCACGAAATTGAAGATCAAGAAGAAAACATTGGAGGCTTGAAGAATAAACGAACGTCCGTATACTTCAGAAAGCGGAGCTAGCACCAGGGGCCCGATAACGTAAGCAAGTTGAATGATGGAGAAGTTGAGCTGCTTTCGAAAAGAAGTATGGATGTCGAATTTTTCGGCGATGACATTGCTAGCGGGCGCGATGATAGCAGAAGATATCCCCGTCATGAATGCAATAAGCGAGACTACAACAGTGATGCCCCATTTACGCTTGAAAGACCAATTCTTGGGGTTTTTGGGGTCGTCTACACCATCCCAGGTCACAATCTTGATGGTGGCATATAAATCAGCTGTTTGCATCAACATCTCTAATCTTGTGAACATACCATCTGCTCATCTTCATTTTCAACTATCGCCTTTTCAGAATCAGCCTCTGGTAGCTTTTGAGAATGAGAGGTTCCCGTAGACGGAGTTAGTGTTCCAGATGGTTCGCGATTTGATAGGCCGTCATGCTTCATACTTGTCTCGTCGTCGACTGTTGCCATTTTTGATTTGTATGCAAATAGCAAATCTGAATGAATGTCAACAAAATAAGTTAATTGAGATTATTGAGTTATAAGAACAATGAAACAAGATGAGCCAATTTACCACCGCAACCCCCGTTAGGAAGGGGGAGCGCGCGCTGAAGAGGATTCTAGGCCATTTTTCGGATAGAGGTGCGCGCGCGTCAATATTATCTAGTTTGCCAGAAAACTAAGACAGTCCCTAGGGTACTTGTAAATTCCAATTAATTAGTATGAAAAAGCCGAGGATCCGAGCTCCGCGAGAGGATAATTCGCGAACGAAGAGTCTAATTTTTGTCATTCGAGTTCATTTTACCCAAGGCTGACCTAACGCGCGCGGGTTGTGGGAACAACAATTCTTAGACGTTGATAATTTATTCAACTTTAATTCAGAATAGCCACTACAATAGACCGAATGTCTAAAGCGGTATAAACTCGTGTATTTCAGAATGACCACTATATGATTTCAACCTATAATTGAACGAGCTCCTATATCTTAGAAAAGCTGTTTAAGTTAAAGAGGAGGTACGTCTTTATATTTATCTAAAAATACGCTACACTAATCAAGTGCCTAACAAGTTCGAACTTCATCTAAGCTAAAATCTTTACATCCTCCAATTTTACAGTCTTTGGTGGCATCAATCCGGCTTCCCTACCGAATGTAATGAATTTAGCCTCTTCGCCATAGGCCTCAAGTACTGTGTTGGACACGCTAGACGCGAACTTGCCGCGTGAAATCATATCTTCGTTGAACGCCGAAATAAGATCATTCAGCGCTTCGCCTGAGGCTTGCGTGTCCCGCGCGCGCGTGAGGACATCGCTGAGCCTGAATGCATCAACGAAAGCTGTGTTTGCGGCTAGAGCACGGACTTTAATCCCCAAAGTCAGTATATGGTTCAACGAATTCAATGCTAAACTAAAAGGAAAATACGGAGATTGTGAGAGATTGTGAGACTTACATGGGGCCATCGAATGCGCTGCATCACCAATTAACAGCACTCTTCCAGGTGGTAATTGTTCAGGTTCTAACTCCACACTTTGAAGCTGGAAGCCAGGAGTATTGTATCCTTCAGTGGGAATTTTGTCGACCAGGGAGCGGAGCTTGTATGGGTAATGATTGGTTTTCTCGCGCGCAAATGCTGCCAATTGTTCCTGCGATGCCGACTCGGTCCATTTTTTCTCGCCTACTTTAGGAGTATTTTTGTCTACCCAAAGAAGAATATAGTAGTAATAGCCAGTCTTGCCATCAGGGCTTACTCGGTTGAGGGCGCAAAATATAGCTGTCTGCTCATCCCCACTGATTCTAGGGTCCATGACGATGTAGTTCGAATGTGAGTTGGTGAGCTGCTCCGAGAAGTCGTCGCCGCTGAGTGAGATCTCGCCGAAGATTGAGCCGATCGGTAATGGTTTCATCACATCCTGGCCTTTGAGGAAGTGTTGTCTGCGTACCACACTACGTGTACCCTCAGCACCGACCAGAAAATCACCTGTTGCCGAAGTGCCGTCCTCAAAATGTGCTGTTACTTTATCCCCGTGCTCCTCTACGCGCAGCAGGCGCTTATTGAATTGTACGTCGATACCCTGCATCAGCCATTCGCGCATTCTTCGTCGATTTGCCCGTACAACTTTGAGAGTGTCATCCGCCATGACACCAACCCGGAATTCTGGACGAGTAATATCATAGAAAGAGAATTGTGGTTGGAGATCGAGAGGATAAAGATGGCTTGTCTGCTCGACCGGTCCTAATTCCGATGGCATCAAAGTCTTCATCAAGTCATAGGCTTCTCCAAACAAGGAGAGCGCCCAACCTTGACCACGAGAGTCATTTCTCACATCTCGCTCAAAAACGGTAAAAGAAATGTTATTTTTCTTTAATTGTTGCGCGAGCGTGAGGCCGCTCATACCAGCACCAATGATAAGCACGTGAGGGGACGACATTTTTTAAGTGGTTATATGTGAATTTGAGGTCGTATATACCAAAAGCTTCACGGTGCACTCGGAAGATTTCCATTGATCCATGTTACCTCATCTATTATATATTCTAATTGAGACATGAAGATGAACTTTTCATCATTCGGCCCCCGAGCTCCGAGGAATTCTTGACACTTGTCATACGGAAACACTCACGGAATCGCGCGGTGCGGCGGAAGATCTTTAGCGAATGTCCCGAAATCCAGACAATTCTAGAAGCTAGATATTGAGCGGGACCACTTAAATATTGCTGGGGTTGCAGAAAAATACGGTTCGAGGAGCTTTGCAACTTTTTGGTAATCTGGTCTGGATGTCGTTTCTGAGTGTTCACGTGATGTAAGCCTTAACCTTATTCGATTATAGCATTTTCAATCATCTTTCGATCCGATCTACTCCGTAGAAGACAACAATGAGAAGGCTTTGTTCCTTGAATCCAGTATAGAGAACTCAGTCGTCTAGGATGTTCAGATCCGTGAGAACACTCGAAGCACCCAAACCATTCTTTTGGCCGTTTTGCATCTACTGACTAATTTCTCAAATTGAGGATAACCCTGGATTTTGCTTGTACTGAACTGGCACCAATTGAAGCCCACTTTTGCTTATACTTAAGACGATGCCTGCAATCCATTCCGAAAGACATTACTAGCGTTCTTATTTGAGCCAAAAAGTGCTTGATCAGTCAAATCATGGTGAATCTTCCAAGGGTTTGGATTAGCAGACCACTTAATCTTTTGGATGCTTTGGCTTGGAGACGCACCGGGATTCTATCGACTTAACTCAAGAGCCATCAGGGTCCAGAGAGCGTCCCTCGAATGTATGTTGAACACTATACAAAGTCGAGCACCAGACTCACTGCCCTGGCTACCTAGGTATGTGGCGGTGCTTGACTTCCCACCGGGTCAGTTCTCAGCTCAACAATAGTCGCTTGAAACGATCCACGATCTTCTAACAAGCCCTTCGGCTTTATTGTAATGCTACGAAACGTCATTACTTTGATTCTGATAAACTTAAAATTGGTATCTATTATGTTGTTTCTATGCTAGAGTAGCAGAGATCATCCCATGGAAGGATTCTGAATCATATACAGTGGCCGCCTTAATTTCTAGGCCGACCTCTCCGAGTAGTTCTTTCCATTGCTCTCCAGTCCGTTCTAAGCTTCCACATGCACCAAGCATAACCAAGTCCAACGCAGTTGCAAATGGCGGAATTCCCGTTTCTGGAAGTATCATATCATTTATGAGCAACACAGATGATGGCGTCATGGCCGATTTGATTTGGCGCAAAATGATCTTTGCTTTCTCGTCGCTCCAATTGTGGAGGACCCAGCCTAAATGATAGAATTTGGCACCTGATAATCAACCAAATTAGTACATATTTTCAATTATGTTCGTTTGAAATCATAATTCACTCTTACCTTTGATCGGTTGTGGCTGAAAAAAGTCATGTCCCAGCTTCTCGACTCCCGGCGTCGGTAGAGCATGAGTCAAAGTGTCAGGCAAATCTTCTAACAAGATACGACCTGGAATGTCAGGGAATCTGTTTTTAAACAACGCACAGTAATGTCCCACATTACCACCGATATCAACGAAGAGCGCTTCCTCGGGGCTTGGATTCCAGTCTTGGGTATGCTTTTCGAATGGATATTCCTTCAGCCAACGACCTCGTACACCCTGCTCTAGACCCATGTACTTTATAAGAGCCTTCAAATTATCGGGGTGCTGAGAAAAGTATGTGTAGGTATCGAGCTCGGTATTGTATGCAGGTTGGAAGACGGTAGCTTTACCATCTGTTACATCTTGGTAATTGTTCTTCCGTAAAAATGCTGGCATCTCCTGGAAAAGAGGACCGCAGTTCTCAAAGCTAGATATTTTATCAGAACGAGTTACCTAATTATTTCTTCATAGCTTGTACGTACAAATGCGTTACAATTGTGACAGCCTCTGGAGCTGCAAGGTGGCGACATTTACTGTTTGCTTCGAACTTATCTGCCGCAATTTGATGGATCAATCCGACCGAGGCCATATATCTCAACAGACGGCCTGACAATGAAATTCAGCCGAGCTCGTAGCGGGATGGTAGTCAGGGGAATATAACGCACCAAGGGTTAGAGGATGAGCACCGGTCCGAGCCTGCAGTTCTTTCAAAGTCTGCGGACCCTCGGCGTCTAATGTCTGGAAAATCTTCAAGTCATGACCGATCCGAGCTGCGGCGGCCTGCAAAGGCTACAGAGCAGAGTTAGTAAAAGCGGGTATCCTGATTGTGAAGACTAGGCCTACGTAGAGAGATCTTCATCACAGTCAGCTTTATATTTCTTGCATGATTTTGTGTATGGGTTCCAAGCTTACAAACGGATTGCGGTCTCTTTAGGTGTCTCAGTAGAGGCAATAGTTTCGTATAAGTCACGTTGGAAGAGTTTTCGCGAAGCCTCATCTTCGGAGGTCAAACGTTTCTTAATTTCTGCTAAAATATCTGCCATTGTGTTAAACTTTGGGAAGTGAGTCGTGTTAAACTTTGCAATTGAGATGAATGCTGCGATAAGGGCTGTTAGATGTTGCACAATCAGCTATTATATACAAATTACATATTCTCCCTCTGTTAGCTCGGCCGGAAAAAGTCCCCGAAGAAATTGGAGCATTAACCCATTCATAATTAGTGTCCTTTAAGAAGTATGTCTCTTAAAGAAATATACTGGCAATCTAGACACCTCTAATCCCTCCCTAAAATTCCTTGGACAGTTTAGAAAATGGTTTGGTGCTTACTGCTTACTATCGGCCGGAGGCCCGATATGATCTAAGCTTCGGGACTCGGCTGCCATGGATTAACTACCAGTGATTACCTAGACTCGGATTCCGAATCCCTTCAAATCAGCTTTGATCAATTATATAGATAGATGCTTGGGTAAGTCAAATCAGTCAATAGAGCCTCAATTCGCTATCAATTAATCACTTCAACGTGCTCACTGAACCACTTCAACGTGCTCCCTGACCACTGACTTATTTACCCTCTGCTACGTAGTAAACATTTATTCATACTAAATCACTGCCAATACGTCGAATGATAAAGTTTCTGGACAAAGCCTAGGTACAATGGGACGTGCGAAGATTATTTACCTGTCTGGAGAAATCCCTCAGGGAGATCCCGAAGGGGACCAGCGTATCTTGTTTAGAAAATTACATCTCTTGAGCAAAGAGAGAAATCACCCTATCCTTGCGTCGACCATCGATGCGATCACTATTGCTCTCAAGCAAGAATGCCGGCGATTGGAAAAGTCACAAAGAGAACTGGTTCCCGTGTTTGAAAGCGTATTAGACTTGACCGATAGTGTTGTCGAGCTCAGGAAGACCCCACTGGGTGGAGCTATTGAGCGAGTTCTTGTTCTAGTTTTTCAATTGGGTATTTTTATTGCGTAAGTGAATATAGAAGTTGAAGAATTCGAGTAAAAATGCTGACCTGTTATTCTAAGTTACCATGAAGCTAATCCTCTAGAATACGATTTCCGAGCAGAAAATGCTGTCCTTATTGGACGAGGCCCAGGTTTGCTCTCTGGAGCAGCCATTGCACTTTCTCCCAGTCCACTGCTACTTCCAGCCATGGCTGCTGAAATTGCCAAAGTCACATTTCGATTTGGTCTTGTTGTAGATCAAGTTTGTCGCTCACTGGAGGTTTCACCCAACGAGATAAATGCTGAAGGGGTAAGTCATATCGCAGGATCTTTTCTCTGTTAGAAAATATTCGTTAACCTTTGTCTCTCAGGCTTGGGTATATTGTGCCCATGGAGCTGATCTGAAAGATGCTCAACAAGCAGTAGCAGAGTTTAATTCTGAAAAGGTGAGCCCATAACCTCGATTGACTCGATGACTCTTAACTAAAAAAATATCGATTCAGGCATACCCAGAAGCAAGCATGGCGTCTGTTTTCAACACTGATGGTCAATCAGTGAGCATTGGTGGCCCACCATCAACTCTCAGATCTCTTTTTTCAGAATCAGAATTCTTCAAGGGAACGAAAAATATTCCAATGAGGAAGGTTCAGGGGATGTGGCATAGCAACAAAGCTTATGGTCTAGAGCATGTCAAGCAGATCGTTGAGGGAATCACACCAGATAGTCGATTGTGCTTTCCCATATTCTCTCCTGTTACAGGTCGACCATTCGAGGCGACAGATGGTACATCATTGCTCACAGAGATGATGACTGAGATATTAACGGAGAGCATCAAGTGGGACCAGACCATTGATGGTGTATCCGCAGGTTTGAAGAGGCTCTCACCAGATGTTGTGCAACTTTGGAGTTTACAACCTTCACATTATATGGAGAGCGTCCTTGGACGCTGGAAGACGGAGCTTCCTTCCACGACTCTATCTCAACAGACGATGATGCCAGCCGTAATGAGTCTAAATCTGGAACAAAGCCCACCACGTGATTCAAAGTCCGCCAAAATTGCCGTCGTGGGTATGGCATGTCGATTCCCTGGTGGTGCAGATGACACTGAAAAGTTTTGGGACTTGTTGGCGCAAGGTCGCGATGTCCATAAACCGGTACCGGCTGATCGGTTCGATATCAAAAGCCATGTAGATCCGACAGGAGAGAAGTCTAACACATCTAAAACACCCTATGGCTGTTTTGTTGACAACCCAGGACTATTCGATGCTTTGTTCTTCGGTATGTCACCCCGTGAAGCAGAGCAAACCGATCCCATGCATCGATTGGCTCTAGTTACAGCTTATGAAGCCTTGGAAAGTTCTGGTTATGTTCATGGCAGAGGCGTTCATCAGCGTCGTGTCGGTACATTCTACGGGTGTGCTAGCGATGATTACCGTGAAGTAAACACTGGTCAGGATATCGGAACCTACTTCATTCCTGGTGGATGTAGGGCTTTCGGTCCGGGTCGCATTAATTATTTCATGAAGTTCTGGGGACCAAGCTATAGCATCGATACAGCTTGCTCGTCAAGTTTGGCTGCTATTCAAGCTGCCTGTACCTCTCTCTGGAGCGGTGATATTGATATGGCAATTACTGGTGGTATGAATATCATTACAAATTCAGATGTTTACGCTGGCTTGAGCAAGGGCCACTTTTTATCATCTACTGGAGGCTGCAAAACATGGGATGAGGGAGCAGACGGGTACTGTCGTGCTGATGGCGTTGGAAGCGTAGTTCTCAAGCGATTAGAAGATGCTGAAGCTGACAATGATAATATCCTCGCGGTCGTTCTTGCTGCAGGCACTGATCATTCGGCTGAGGCTGTATCCATCACACATCCCCACGATTTAGCACAGATTCATCTTTTCAACCAAATGGTCAAGCGTTCTGGGATTGATCCATTGTCTGTAGGATATGTCGAATTTCACGGAACTGGCACTGGTGCGGGAGATCCAACCGAGATGAGCTCAGTTACCAAAGTCTTTGCCAACGGGCAGCCGAGAACTACAGACCTTCATATTGGATCAGTAAAATCGAATGTTGGCCACGGAGAAGCCGCTGCTGGTATCATGGCGTTCATCAAAACTATGCTTGTTTTTCAAAAGAGTACTATTCCTCCACATGTTGGTATCAAGACTGGGCTGAATCCTGCATTGCCCAAGGACTTGGATCAAAGGGGTATAATCATACCATACACTGCCACGCCATGGGAAAAGAGCAGCAGTCAGAAGAGGTTGGCAATGGTGAATAATTTTGGAGCAGCCGGAGGAAACACAGCAATGATAGTGGAAGAAGCGACGGAGCGTCCAAAGATTGGCGAAGATACTCGACCTACGCATCCCATCACAATCTCGGCAAAAACTCCATATTCACTTCAAGAGAATCTCAGACGTCTCGTGGATTTTATGGAAACGCAACCAGACTTCTCTATCGCAGATTTGTCTTACACTTTGTCTGCACGAAAGATGCACTACAATTACCGGGTTTCGGTACTTGCATCTTCACTCAAGGATGCTGTTAAACTTCTTCGTCCTCATATTGATACCGCACTAGATCAGCTACCTACCAATCCAAAGCAAACACCAGTAGCCTTCGCTTTCACTGGCCAAGGAACATTCTACATCGGCATTGGAGCACAGCTTTATCGCGACTCCAGACCTTTCCGAGAGCAAGTAAATCGACTTGATGGTATTGCACAGCGTCAAAAGTTTCCCTCCTTTTTGCCTATCGTTAAGAACACCTGCGATATTAAGGATGTACCCACGGTGTCTCTTCATCTGGCTATCGTGTGCGTAGAAATTGCTCTCACAAGACTATGGGCTTCTTATGGGGTTACTCCAAGTGTCGTTATAGGTCACAGCTTGGGTGAATATGCTGCATTGAATACAGCAGGAGTCTTATCTGATAGTGATACTGTCTTTCTTGTCGGAACACGCGCCAATCTGCTTGAGACACACTGTAAGCCTGCTACACATGGTATGCTATCAGTCCGAGCGTCCCAAGAAAAGATTCTGAAAGCAGCCGATGGCATTCCCTTCGAAGTTTCTTGTATCAATGGCCCCGAGGAAACAGTGCTTGGTGGAGCATTGGAGAACCTGGAGGCTCTTGCGACCGTTCTTGGAACAGCAGGTTATAGGACCATAAAGCTTAATGTGCCCCATGCCTACCACACAAGTCAGATGGATGTTCTGGTGGATGATTTCGTCAAATTGACGAGTGCTGTTGTGTTCAAGGCACCCAAAATCCCAGTCATATCACCTCTCTACTCCAAAGTTCTTACATCTGGGATCGATGTCAGTTACTTGGCTAAGGCAACTCGAGAAACAGTCGACTATGTGGGCGGACTCAATACCGCTTGGGAATCTGGCGTTTTGTCTAAATCTACCCTCTGGTTAGAGATCGGTCATCATCCTTGCTGTGTTAGCTTCATCGCAAAGACATTACCGGATACTCGATTGACATCTCCAACAATGCACCGAGACCAAGACAATTGGACCACGCTCGGAAAGGCGCTCACCTCTCTGTACAATGCCGGCGTCGCCATCGATTGGACAGAGTACCACTTACCTTTCGAGAAGGCTCTTCGATTAGTCGATTCCCCAACATACGCATGGAACAACAAGAACTATTGGATTCAATACAGTGGAGACTGGAATTTGACCAAGGGTCAAGCGCTATCAGATCCCAACTTCACAAAGACCATAACTCAAGCTGTCAAGGGTTTCCGCACTACGAGTATCCACGAGATTCGTTCTGAGAACTACACTGAGACCTCAGCCCAGATCGTGACTGAGTCGGATATGACAGACCCAGCACTCAAGGATGTTATCGAAGGACATGCCATGAACAACTACGGAGTTGCTTCTTCTGTAAGTTTACTGATCCGTATTCATTGACTATAAAACTTCTTTTCTAACATCAGCAGTTTCTTCATGCAGATATGGCTTTCACAGTCGCAAAACGTATCCTTGATAAAGGTATTCCAAATTCGTCCAATATTGGTATCAACGTCACCGACTTCGAGTATCATGAACCTGTGGTCAAGCATTACAACCCAACAGAAGCTCAGCCAATTGTGGTGAGTGCCGAAGCCGATTTGGAAAAAAGACAGGCTCATGTAAAATGGTACAATCCCGCCAAAAATCTATGGTATTGTCATGCGACTATCTCTTACGAAGATCCATCATCTTGGTTATCGACATGGTCTCGCTCATCAGGCCTTGTAACAAGTCGTATTGCAGCTCTCAACGATCTAGCAGCACACGGTCATGCCGATAAATTGACAACCAATCTTGCATACAGTCTTTTTGGAAAATTGGTCGGCTACTCGGACATGTATCGAACAATGAAGTCAGTAATTCTGAATAAAGATGAAGCTGTTGCGGAAGTGGAGTTTCCTGCCGATACGGCTGGTAATTGGACGGTACCTCCTCATTTCATTGATGGATGCGTTTCCTTATCAGGTTTCATTCTGAATGGAGGCACGCATTTCGATAACAACAAATACTTCTACATCACACCATCATGGAAGTCCATGAGGTTTGCAAAACCGCTTGCACCCGGTGGGAAATATCTAGCATATGTCCGAATGGTCCCTGCGGATAAGAACAACTTCGTCGGTGACGTCTACATTCTCCAAGGGGACGAGATTGTCGGTGTTGTCGAAGCCATTGTCTTCACTCAATGGCCACGTGTCATGTTAGATCGCTTCTTCCGCCCTCCTCCCCTCAAGGCTGCATCTCATACCTTAGATGCCTCTCAAGTCGCCCTCTCTCTCGCTTCGTTGGGTTCAGGTGCCACTAACTCCAAGTCGCAATCGTCCCAACAATCACCATTCGCGGGTGACTCCAAGATCGTCACTGGTCTATTGACTCCTCCTTCACCGACGCGGAGCGTTCATGAAAAAGAAAGCAAACATGAATCACCGCCTCCGAAAACAGAAGCTTCGGGCTCTTATGTCCGCGCTAAAGAAATTATAGCTGAGGAGTTGGCCGTTGATATTCGAGTGTTGACTGATGATGCAAACGTGGCTGATTTCGGGTTGGATTCACTTATGTCTCTTGTTATATCTCAAAGATTGCGTGAGGAGCTCAAGACTGAAATTCGAGACGCCTTCTATTTGGAAATATCGACTTTTGGGGATTTGAAGACTTTGATTGGGTAGATATGGAAAAGTGGTGTTTGGGTGTTTGGGCGTTTGGATTGAATAGATTAGAGTAGATACTAGAAATTTATTGAATGTAATTTATTTTTCTCACGTAACAAGATTTTCGACGTCTCCCCCTCTTACCTAGGTAATACCTGTGTATTGTTTGACTATCAAAAGGACACCAGGTGACACTGATTGCTCGGCACCATGAGCATACAGTATCTCAAAAATTCCGATTTATTCTATTAAAACTTGTTTCCACAGCAACACAAGGATAGCTACTTCCCACATGAGAATATTAGCCTGTCATCTTCTACTATTTTACGAATCATGGGTCATGGGAGTTCTATTTGATGGGAAAGGAACGAAAAGATGGCTTTCATTGTCAGTGTTGGGGCAGCTTTTTGAAGCGTTAGGAAACTCCATGATTTATACATAGTTTTCACTGTTTCAAAGAATATAGTGCCTCTCAAAATGGCCATGATGTGACTTGCTTTTACGGCTGGTACAAAAGAAGGGAATTTAGAGATGTAGAGTCACATAGAAATTGGCTCCACAATTTATCCCATTGAATTGTTCTTTATGATTATATAACGACACTAGTACCCCATCTTTCCGAAGCACCCATTCATGTACATCTGTAATGAGATACAATACAATTTCTCAGATTCCCGTCTATCCAATCATTGGGCACAGTCCAATGGTATACAGTAATCCAGCTAAACCTATTGTCCCTTGGCTTTACCAGCTTTGGCTTGCTTAGCGGCAATCTGTGCTTCGGTGTGGTGAGCTTCACGTTGCTCGACGTCGCGTTGGCTGTTAGAAGCTTTGGCCTTCTTAGCAGCGATTTGGGCCTCAGTGTGGTGAGCTTCACGTTGTTCCACGTCGCGTTGGCTGTTAGAAGCTTTGGCCTTCTTAGCAGCAATTTGTGCTTCGGTGTGATGTGCTTCTCTCTCCAAAACATCGCGTTGTCCATTTCCTTTTGCCTTTGCCCCCTTGGCTGCGATTTGGGCTTCGGTGTGATGTGCTTCTCTCTCCAAAACATCGCGTTGTCCATTTCCTTTTGCCTTTGCCCCCTTGGCTGCGATTTGGGCCTCGGTGTGATGACGATTGATGAGACCAGGAATGTCACGAGTCTCGGTGGATTCTATGCCCGTACCAGCCTATGATTTGTTAGTGACGGTCTCATGCATCTAAGTGTATGTGAAGGATATGACTTACGATAAACTTCTTCTCGATAGAAGGGATAGTAAGAGCCGATGTGAACGGGGTGGAGAATAGAAGGCCCACGGCGAGCAAAATATTGATGGATGAAGTATGCATGATGATTGAAGTGAAGTGTATTTGAAATAAAGAATAATAAAGTTTAAAAATCTAACAAGGGTACTGGCCGGCAGTAAGCGAATGAATGAGTGTAAAGAATAGAGGTAAGAAAGGAAGCTCAGAAGATGGCGTGAGAAGTGGTGTGAGGATGGAGAAGGCTTGAGAGGATTAGAGCGACTTTATACATATACAAGAACAATGCCAAACAGATAAGATAGGGGTGTATGTTTTCATAGATCTCTTTAGATGGGATCCCGACTTGGGACCAAATCCAGCATGCTGGTACAAATTGCTCCCGCCTCTAGGGTACTCGAGACAAAATGTGAATGATAGTCGCAATCGATTTCTTATACAACGCTGCAGTAAACTCATTGTGATTGGTAAATGATGAGGTGGATTTGCACCATTGTATTGCCTGAGATGGATCAATAACAGCCATTCCAAGGCCAAGTACCCATACATTGTCAAACGATAGTCTCATCTGAAGTAAATGCGGAGGATTGATAACCGCTGACCAAGTTCAGAAAGTTCAGACGGTTGTTGCAATATGTTGCGGCATTAATCAACATCTAGTAAATGAGAGGAAAGTATAGCCTAGCTAACATGCACACTGTCTTTGTATCTTAGAATATCAAACGTGTCAGATGCAATTAAGAAGCCTTGTAAAGATTCGAATGAGAAAGATAGATTCCCAGACATTGTGAAAGCAACAAGCATTCTCAGGGCTGATTTAGACTTCTAAGTGGAGCCAACCGAACTTCTGATATGTTGATTTATATAAATCAACGACACTATCGTAAATATGATCCACATACAACCAAGTAGCTACTGATTTATTGAATGCATCAAGCTGATAATATTGTACCAACGACATCGATTTTTGTTCTTAGTCGTTGATGATTTTTTGCTGGGATGGAGCATCCGCTTACATAAAACGTGGGCCTGTCCTGTAGTTTCACCCAGCTAGAATAGCCTAAAAGACCCCGGAGCCGCTGCCATTTCTTTACTTTCAATTCTCTCGTGTCACAATTCTCAAACATCAGAGGAAAGGTTTTCATGTTCAGATGAGACATTCGCTGTATTGAATATCGTGGCAGATTAATTCAACGGTTGGAATCAGCCCAATGCAATAACGATGATGACCTATTGACCTTATGAATATTTGCTATTTTCATCTGAAGTTTTTGAAGGTTTGTAAGATCTTACATTTGTTTTCGTTTTCCCTTCCTCTCCTCATCGCTGGACGTTGTCTTTTTCTTCCCTTACCGTTTTTTGAATTTGCTTCTGGTTAAGCTATTCTCTATATAATTTTTTCTAATTTTTTCTAATTGTTTGACCGTTCAAATACAATCCAAGCTTCGTCGACGAAGAGACGGTCAAAAATGTCGGCTGGATACCATCGAGTTGATAACGATGAGAAGTTCATCGATGTATCTCTCGGTCGAAGATCTACTGACAACTTGAATTCAACGTTGTTGGACTCAGAGTATGATGAAAAGGCTCAGGATGTGGAATCCATGCCATTGCCTAGACATGCGTACGATAATCGATGGACGTGGTTAATACATGCTGTACTGCTTTCATTTTCATTTGGGTTATTCATATCGGCATATTGTACCAGAATAACAACGCTCAAACACGTGAAGGAGTACTCGGCATGGTGTAAGTGGTTTTTCACGATGAACGGAAGATTTTTGGACTAACTCAAACGATCAGCTCCCGCTGCAAAAGCAGTCGAATATCAAAATGTTAAATTCAATAACACCATGGGGACTGGGTCACCGTATGTGGGCTACGGACCAGACGTTGACAAAGCATGGAGTGCTATTTCATACGATGGTAAGGTTACTCATTCGACCTCGATACCAATTCACTAAATCGACATGAAAATAGTTGGCGATCAAATGATTTTACCAGATCAACTCGATAAAATCGGGATGCCAAACACACATCTAAAAGTCAAGGATCCAAAGACTGGAGTCGAAGGTTACCGAGTCGGGCTAGAAGTCTTTCATCAGTTACATTGTATAAATCTTCTCCGACAAGTCACATATAGAGACTGGTACGAAGACATCAGTGGAGAGTTCAAGGGAGGACAAAAGGGCCTTCAAATGCACACCGGTAAGTACTCCTCGCTTACTTACCCCTTCATTCACGAGCAGTTCTAACAATCAACTTTCAGATCATTGCCTAGAGATCCTACGCATGAATGTACAATGCAATGCAGACGTTGGAGTCTTCACACTTTACATGGTAGAAGATGATCCTCTTCCATGGCCTGAACTCAACTCTTGGCATGTTTGTAGAAATTTTGATGCCATTGTAGATTGGGCTATGGATAATTCGGTAGGAATCATGGAAACGCATGATAACAACACGGATGTCCATGGTTCGACTGTATAGATAAGAATTAGAAAATAGATATTTAATACTGCAGCTACATTTGAAGCACTTGATTTCAGGCATGAAGTGATTCCTACTTGGCTTCCGATTACCCGACCCTGTCATCGTCCGAATAATTTTGATAGAAATTTTAATGCCCAGGTTCTCAACGATAATAGAACAATGAAGATATCAAAATCAATACAACGCTCTCATCATATCTCCCACCATGTCGAATATCAAACTCCTACCCCGCTTATTTTACCCCTAGATAGGTAGTTATCCAGGCAGGGATTCCCCGGCAAGTCATGTTTTAGAAGTCGATGTCTTACATCAGATCAAGACTAAAACTACCATTCAACAGTCTATGTCCAATATGATGGCCAGAATAAGAACTACTGTCGGGTAAAAGAAATCGACGGTGGAGGCAAGTTGTGCCGATGTTTTGTATCATGTCGTTGTTACTTCATGCTGTGAGATGTAGTCTCGTCCGATGCTAGCATGGAAGCGCTGTCGAAAATGTGGTGATGTGGAACGTTGGATGGAAGATTATCAATTGGTATAACTTTTGAAACTGGAGGTTATGGGTGGAGAGGGAAAAGAGTACGTATCATGATAATGAGAAATTTATGGAAAGCTTTATGCTGTGGTTTTATCGTTTGATCTCGTGAAGCTCATCCTATTGTACTACACTATCATTGTCACCTTTTTCATTACTTCTCTTACGCACAACGAGAACTGGTTCTTAAGTTTCTTTCTGCCAATTTTCTTCAATACACATTTGATTCGATTGTAAACTTTTTTATCCTCCGATTTTGTTACAGAGCTGGTTCTCGATTTCTTTTCCTTCGTCCCATATCTCCATCTCTTCAAAGACAAACTAATCCCAAACCAAATACTTCAAAAAGAAAATAAAATGTCTCCAAAAGAATCCGCCAGTATCTATCAACCCATTTCCGAGATGGACATCGAAGACATTGATCTTGAAAATGACTCCGACACCACCCTCAGATCACATGGAAAATACACGACCTCAAAAACTTCTTCCCCTTCGCGTTTCCGTAAGATATTCAAAGACAAAAAGTCTTGTAGGAAATTGAATGATGTTTTGATGTGGGCAAGATGGGGCGTCGTCATCGTCATGCAGATTTTGATTGTATGTTTATTATTGAGGGGTGGAAAAAAGAGCGAAGTTGATAATGAGGAGGGCTGGGTACCAGCTGATACAGAAACTGGCGGCGATATTAATGGGCTTTATATTCCTCGTAAGTCCATATGTCATTCTTGCGAAGAAGTTGATGCTAACTCTCTGGGATAGAATCTCATAAGTGGACACTCCTTAAAGGAGAAGAATCGTCTTTCTTTCCAAATATGACAAGTAATGATGATCGAATGCAAATTCGTCATAACTGGGATATGTTAATGCCATGTGAGTGACAAATGATTAAAATAGAGGTTGAAGAAAAACACTGACCCTGAATAGTGGGCAGTGGAACTGTCAAAATCCCCGATTACGAACAACATCCCATGCTAGGTAAACCTATCGTCGACGACCCCATTCGTTCCGGTCCCATATTCGAAGCATCATGGACCCATGCCTTACATTGCGTGAGTCCCCTCTTTCTTCTCATTCTCCTTAGCCTCCCCACTGACCACCACAACAGCTCTACTATACAGTAGATACTTATCATCAGCTGGTTCTCTCTTCTGGAAAAACTTTTGGATTTGACGGTGCTCGAAATGATATGCATGCCTCGCATTGTTTCGAATATTTGCGCAATCAGATATTATGTATGGCAGATATGACGCTGGAGGGAAGTGAAAGTGTTCTTGATGCTACGGGGGAGGGACAAGCGCATGTTTGTAGGAATAGGAAAGAGGCTATTGATTGGATTGAAGAGAGGAGAGTGGATGATATCCAGAGTATTGTTGGGCCTTGAGCTTAGAGATACATTTATATATGATCCCTGGTGTAAAAAGCGTTTCTTGATAGATAATTCTGCTTTGAACTGTGCTAGGACTTTAATACTATTACAATAATTTTCTCCTCCATATATTCGTGACAAAATAGCACAGGAAGCTAGGCGTCCTTTAATCAAACGGTAAGTTGTCTGCGAAGAGAAGCCTGGTAGATTGCTGATGCAAAAATGTCAAAAGAATCGTCGTCCGCGATTAATGTTGCTTCTGCATTTTTGGGTTCTTCTAGATACTCTTGGAGTAATCTCATTCTCGGAGAATGAGAGCCCGAATCGTTTCGGTGATCATGGCCCCAAGATTGTATGTAGCGTGCAACTTTCAGATGAGGGTTCGCTCCGTGGTACCTGCCTCGTGCAAAGACACGGTCGAGTAGGTCGCGGTTTAAAAAGAAGTTTGAAGTCTTCCCTTCTTCCAATGTATTCGGGCCACAATTTATAATGTATGGACCGGCTCGAGCAGCATAACTATTTCCAAAAAATCCATCATAATAGCACATGTTGTGGCAGCTTCAATTACGTCGTCATCATAACTCGGGAGTGGCTCCGAAAGCAGGGCTTCCACGACCTGGGGTCTATTGTAGATGACAGCCCATATCAACGGAACGGTCGCTTTAGGCTTTTCATGGTCATGGCTATGTGGCCAAATATACTCCTCAACTTCTCGTGGCAGATCTGGTAAGTCTGAAGCTAAGCATTCGTATCTTTGGTTGAAATATTTACGACCTCCAAAGAGAGTGACCTGTTCTGGCTTATTTTGGGCAATTGCCCTTGTCAAGATCCAATTATGCCGTTCGAAGATCGATAAGTTTGAAATTGAATCAGCTGCGACACAAGCATTACAAATTGTATCAATGACGAAGAGCCTAAATTCCTCTGGGATCTCTTTCATATCAGTAGCATAATTCGTTATTGACATGCTCTTTGAGCCCTGATCGCAAACTTCAGCAGGTATCGGCTCCATCCAGTAATAGCTGTTTTTATGTATATCAGAAAACACTAACCAGGAAACGATATGACAGTGCGAGGAATTTATAGCTGCCAGAAAAGCTATGTTTCTCTCAATAATATCTTCGGCATAAGGACTTGCGGATTGATGTTGAAGTATCATTTTGAGATGATAACAAAAACCTAAAGAAGCTGCGGTTTGGATAGCGTTGTGCTTATATCTTCTAACATCTTGCATATATGACTGGTCATCGATTCCAAAGAATGGAGGCGAGCTACCACTCACTCCATCGCTCTTGAACAGGAATTGAAGAAGACGATTGAATTTTGTAGAATCACCGGATTCAATAAGAGCTTGTAGATCTCTGGTTTGAAGAGCAATAAGCTTGGCTTTGTACGACACTGGACAATCTTTCTTCAAGAGTGAATCGATTATTTCATCACACGGAAGAGTCATTGCTCGTTCCAAGGAGTTGAAGTAAGTTCCCTTGTACTCGTAAGATACACTTGGTGAAAAGCACGTATCTGCTTGGAATTTTTGTATGAGCATCAGGTGACCGTGAATTGTAGCTTCTAGGCAGAGATGCGAAAGCACAAGTGATCTTAATGTTGGTTGCACTAGAGCTCCGGTAAAGTAGGGCATTTGTCTTTGATCAATAAACTCAACACATATATCTAGGAGTTGGCTATTTCCTCGGCGACAGGCGATAATCAACCCGCCGTAGAGCCACAAAAGACAGTGTAGTTTCGAAGATATGTTTTCAGGGGAGTAATGTTCCAATACCATGAGACTTTTGTCCGGTATGTCGATCCCTTGTCGGCCTCTCTCCTTTTTGTGATATTCTAGGGTGCTCCAGAACAACAAACATGCTTCACTGATGTAATCAAAGATCCTCCTATTATTTACTAAGAGATCCCTCAGTAATGGTAGGTTGTCTTCGGCTATGGCCCAACACAGAGGCGCAATCTCGTCACGACCCCTGAAGGAAAGCCTCTCCCAGGGCTTAAATGAAAAGGTGAGTTGTTTGGTGAAGAGCAATTTTCTGAATAATTCTCCTATCTCTCCAAAAGTATCCACTGTGAAATCTTTGGTGTGTGAAAGCCAATTTTCTTTCAAGTACCCGATCAACCGATACTTGTCGAGAAACTGCTGGTCGGTCATTCCTTTTTTTCGAATTTGAATATGCCGAGAATAATCGATGTGACTTTCATGATCCTTGTTGAATTTCTGAACCATCAAAGCAGCTTTGGCGGCTTTGAACGGTAAATTTGATGAATGTGAAGCCCTCGGTATCAAAGACTGGGTGGTAACTGCGTCCTGTAACAACGTCATGTTGGAACTGGTAGTATTGTGGTATACTGTGACTTGTGCTTCGAGATCAGTGAAAGATAGATAAGTCACACATGTTACACCCAGTGCTCTGTTTGACGCTTCCCTTGTGGTGTGAAAGTATGCCAACTCGGAATTTTGCGAATGGAGGATATACTGTTCAACTAACAAAACGCTTTACGATCAGCTACTATTGATTCCTCGCGCAGATTGCTGACGAAAAAAGTAATCAAATAGAGATCCTCCAACTTTCTTGCATGATTTGACGTATAGAACTTCTTACCTGTATAGTGCGCAAGATACACCTCTAGGGTGTCTTCATCAATCACAATAAGATTTCCGCAAGCTCTAATCAATCTTCGAAGATCATTGGGTATTTTCGTAGCATCCCATGATTTATCGCCAACGGTGAAAGCTATGGCTTCCCGGAGCTCATCCATGTGCAATGGTCTGCATGAGCAAATGATCCAGTCAAACATTCTTTTCACCAATTCACGCCTTTCGATCTCGATGATCCGTCCAAGAAGTCGGTCATAAGTCTCTTCAAGATTGCGAGGAAGATTCTGTAGAGCTTTAAGTATTGCTGCATCCGTCTCCATACGACAGAGTTCCTCGAGCTGGAATTGAACCCAAAGAAACCTTGAAGCAAGTTCAGCATATTAGCACAGCGGAGTTGGAAGAAAACACTCACATTCCTTTTGCACCACCTTTGAGAACATTGAAAATTTCCTCTCTGAGGGCCAAGTTACCCAGCACTAGGTCGCCAGAAGTGATCAGCTCATCGATAGCATGTCTGATATACGCCTCGATATCTGGAGAGATGGCGTTTGTTTGAAGGTGCACTTTGAAAGTGGTGAGACTGGATGAAGGATTAAATAGATAGGTAACATCTTCGCGACTAGAAACGAATAATCTGACTGGTGATGTGACCTCATTAAGGATCTTTCTCAAGATTGAGAACGTAAGCTTCCGATCAGACTCAGGCAATTCATCTAGACCATCAATAAAAATAGCCACACTTGATAGCTCATCTATCGCCTTTATCAGCATGGCGACTACTCGATCTAGGCTGGGTGACGATGCCTCATCTGGATATTCAGCCTCGAGGATAGCTATCAAAGCTTCAGGAAGTTCATTCATGTCACGAAATAATTTCTGAGAGATGAAACTGAAAAGACCACTCGGGGAAAGTGTTCTCTTATCGGCATAGTCGCAATAATAATAGGAAATGGCAGCATCGGCAGGAAATGCGAATTTGGAGCCGTCTATAAGGCTCGAAACCAAGACCGATTTGCCGGATCCAGCTGGTAGAATTTAGCGTTTATCAATTCGAGAGCAACATCTGCAGCTTACGGATACCATAACATGACATAACAGAAGACTTATTCTGATTTTGCCAATTCCTATATTCAGTCACACCAGCCAGCCAGCTCCCAGTCCCATGATGCCGTATCTTCTGCAGTCGGCGATGCTTGCTGCTGCAATCAACTGTGGCCATCCGAGAGATGATTCTTACGAGTCTGTCTCCTAGCCCGTAGTCAGAACACAAAATAACCATATAGTAGCCTACAATACGACCTACTTCGTTCTTGTTCTTTGGTCCGCATTCTTTCTCTCAATTCAAGTTCTCTAGACTCCTTCGCTTCGATGTAATGGCACATCTTAGCTTCACTCTCAACCGCTTTACGGTGCTCTCTAAATTTTTGCACAGCATTGTCAAGTTGCGCTCCAAGAGATGTGGACAAGGGAGATCTCATACGCTTGATGAAGGAAGATTTTTGCCCCGCCAATATATTTTTGAAATCTGAACAAAGAATAATTATGTCAAGATATGCTGCTGACAATGATTGTGTAAATTTCGGATATTTTTCCTGGTCAAAAATTGCTTGATAGTCGCCTGTCTTGGAGCATTAGAACACAAAAAGTATCTTGAGGAATCAAACTTACGCAATCGTGGAAGTATATCTCCCACGCGAGCAAAAGTGTCTATTATTCGATCATAAAATTTTCCGTGGCTGCTAGCGAGGACAAGTATAACACGAAGACTTCCCCATATTGGAGCAAGGTATAGTGGAGCAATGTTGCTGAAAGTATCCATCGCCGCGCCATAGTCTTGAATTGATTTTGTCAAAGGTTCAAGAGACTTCAAAATCGCTCGAGTTTTGCTATTTTTCTGATCTGCTTTCTGGATATTGCTAGATTTGTAGTAAAGATTTTCTGGCGTAGCCTCATTGAAAAGTGCACGCTCTGCAGGATCAAGTTGGTCGATGAAGCGATTCCTGGCAATGAGCCATGGGTCATGAGCGTTGGCTGATGCTGCTACAGAAGCCGCCATTACGGGAGAGTCGTGAAATTGAAGAAAATTTCTTGTTCACCAAAAGGAAGGACTATATTCCTAAATATTGATAAGAGTAGCATCATACTAATTGGGCGCAGCACATTTCCTCAGCCTTGTGGTACATCTAATCCATGAAGCTTAGGTATGCATTATTGAGTGGCAACAGTCTCTTTGCTGGTAGGCCGAGAAGGAGCGACTATCACCCTCGAAAGCTGAACCAATTCCATTCATCCTTCATTGACTTTAATTCTATATTACCAAAATTGATTTTTCGGACGATAACGCTGCAACCGGATGGATCAGCAAAAAACGGTTGTCTGGAAGCCTTTCCCTACAGCCATGATTTGCACAGCAATAGTTGATTTTGTGTCCTGCAATCTTCAAAAATCATGGTGCGACACGCAGTGGGAGACACAGCGAGCTATTCATTCGGCGGTGCAGTGCATACTAAAATGCGAAACTTCGCGCGATATGATTCGTCATCGTCAGTGCGACGAAATAGACCTTTAAACGGGAAATGATAAACTCAGTTGGGAAGTGACCACTTTGGGATTCATCCGGGCAAATCTGCAGACAGCACCGTTTCGTGTCGCACGAAACAAAAATAAGTCATGTTTTGCGATAAGTCCTTAGCATCGATTGATGGGAGCTTTCGGTTACTTCTATCGCGCCTGCAAAGTGTGCCATGTCTATGTTCGGTCCTTAAAAATACCAAAGATGGCTGCATCTTTTTCTCTGTTGTGAGCATTCTGGCAGATTCTTTTTGTACTACGATAATCCGGCCATTAAAGCGCTCCAATCCTCTATATTTATCGCTCCTAACTATTGCACGACAGGCCCGCCCGTGGAAGGGTTTCCTCAGCTGCGTTGCATGCACTCAAAATCACGGCCATATCACCTTAACATGTGGCATGTATCAACACTCCAATCCGTCCACTACCGCGTATAGCTAATCCCCGGCTTTGACTTACGGTCGGAAATGTGTTCGGAGGCACACATGGAGGATACCCCCATTTTCGAGCCTCGCTTGGAACACGAAGTTCATCACCGCAGACCTGAAACTCACATCGCCAATTTCATCACGAAACTTGAAGCACCTGCATGACGACTCCGTCTGGCCCTTGCAACAACGCTATTCCGGAGACCGGTACCAGCTCCACATCCGCGTGAGGAAGCTTCCAAAGACTTTGTTTGGTACCGAGAAGCTCGCCCCATATCTTAATGCCGTACTTGGAAAAACTTAAGATGTGGCCCCGTTTTTCGGGAGTGATTGTGGATTTGATCGGTGGTCACGAGCAGAAGAAGCAGAAAAGTAAGACTGTCTGTGATGAGACACGCAAGACGCATTAACAAAAATGAAATTCCGAGGACCGCGTATCACATATTATCATTTTATATGGTTTACTCATGTCGAAGCTCAGACAGAGATGTCATTAATTTAGCCGCAGTAATTTGCGAGTGCGAAAAACAGGCCATTAATTTACCTGACGGAAGTGACGGATATCAAGATGGCTTAGTGCAAAAGTTCAGAAGGACATCATCCATGAGATGAATCAGAGAGGTGAAACGATATGGGCAGTCCGAAAGCCGTGTAAAAATAGACTGGGGAAAGGGTTCTTCACCCACTGTTGAAAGTGGAGAATTGTGAAAATCGGTCAATCTGGATCCGAGATGAATTCGGTATCACAGTGTGGCCCGTCACTGTCCGGTAACCTCGGCTCTCCGCATACCACGATAATTGTGCTATCACAATCCTATCGTTATTCGTGATCTGATAATAATTGAGAACGGCGGCAATGAACCTATTCAGCTGGGGCATGAATAGTCATTGCGGGAATAATCAATTCCGAGCGATGAGCAAGACTCGAGCGAGACTACTGCCCAAAAGATTGCCCAGAATGATCGATGGTTCTGATGGCTTGACCCTTGACTCAGAGCATCAAAACATCTCTTGAGGAGATGAGTCGCCTGGACTTCCGAGGCTTGAACTGTTGGTGAACTCTTCGCAGTTCATCCGGACTGAGAGTCTTCAAACCCCTCATCTTCAGGGCTTCTAAGTGCCATTCCAGATTGTGAGTATGACTTTGAAGATATGAATTCAGCGAGGCACCTCGGTAATGATCGACATTCACTGACTTCCAACGCAAACGACTGATGTTCTGAAGATACTTCTACCGTACTCAGGTTTCCTGGTCTACCCTTGGAAATCTCCTGTCAGATTTACCAGGCATCTCCTCTCTTCCCATTGATTAAGGCGGAGAAAACGCTCGCTGTCTCATACACTGAGACATCATGTCGGAGTCAAATTATGTGATGTGAGCCATCACATCACGCATACATAGAGATTTCAATCTCAAGCAAGAAATCAAATGAACACGATCTACCACAAGCACTGATCTACTGGTCCCCAAAAGCAAAGAAGATGATTATTTTCACGCCACCCCCGCGCACGGTATCTATCATCAGTGCACCGCCGGCATTTAGAAACTAAAAAGCAAATACGAGAACTGGAATGGGCGGAGGTATATAATAGTCTGATATTAACTTGATATACTTCCGGCACCATTCCGTAACATTTTCCTGCATTACCAAGTAGATGGGTAGCTTATCTAGTTTACTGGTATTTTCCACGATGGGAAGGAGGTTTGTAGCATCATTTACCAACAGTATGGTTACGGTGCCTGGACCCTGACTGGATCTGATAGATCGTAGTCTACCCAAAACTAGTCTACTATTTGAGCTTTGCAAATCTCACCAATATGTATCTAATCTTGGATAAACACACTAAACCCACGATTTGAATGTTTGTAGGCTATTACAACATTCGGACTAAAAATTCCACGTTCTTTAGGCTCCTCGTCCCAGTGTGTCAATAATTTCAGTTCAGTGCAGGCATCTAGACAGATTATCAATGATTCGTTACACCCGACGAACGGCATGAAAAACCATCAACTTCACATCCAGGCACCTTGTAGAACTTCAAAAATTTGTGTCGGTGATGTTGGTGGATGTACCCCGCCAAAAAGAGCTCGAGCCTCCGCCCTCCAAGTTTCTCATCCCCTCTTTAAAATCCAGGTGATTTTGTACACTTCGATTTTCAAGGGTTTGCATGAATTTGGTATATAAAAGGCCCGTAGCTAGGGCTGAAGATTACGTCTTTTATTTGCCGCCGCAAATTAAAGGTCTCCGTGTGTACGTACTGGCTTTCGCAGGACTCGCCTTGGGCTCGGGTATATCATACGGATATTTAAGTGCCTGTTGTATGTGGACAAGGAGAACACTAACGCTGATGGTGGCCGGTGTACATACGACGTAGCGAATCATTGCTCAGTGTTGTTTATCTGCATGCTTAAACAAGAGTGTTGCAAGTGTCCGGACTATGTGTGTGTTAGGAAGTGATAGGAATGTGATGTTATTGGTTATACTCATAGTAAGAAGCTGAAAGACACTCACTGTGAGGCGCAAACACAACGGGGCAGTTATGTGTATTATGCGTTCATGGCGCTCTGATGGCATGTGGCTAGACGACCGGTGGGGGGGGGGGGGGCATTTTTCGCCCCATGATTTGTGGTGGGATACTGCATGCCCTTTTATCAGATACCTCCTGTGTTTGCAATATCTATCAAACGACCGCCGAGAGCACCCGGGAACTCAAAGCATCAACCCGGCTGGCGGCTGGATCTTCATCGGTTGAACCGCGGCCTCGCGTTTTGACTACTCAAGAAAGTTCTAATCTAAATCTTAGTGTGCTGCATTCATTGCAGCAAAGAAGGGTTCCTTTAGCTTCAGCAAAGAGTGTGGGTATTCTACTTGCACATGCGGGAATAATGAGGATATTTTGAGTTTTCACGATTCCTCAATCCACATTCATGTTGTCTTGATAACTCGGGTTAGTGTTGAGCCAAGACAGACTGTAGCCAAGAGCGTGAGCACAAGGTAAAATTTATTAACAGTAGTATGTAATCTTGATCAAAGCGTACCGGTTGAGGTGGATTGAAAAAGTATAAACATTGATCTTCATGTCGATTTGTGCCTATATTGCGCCGAAAATCTGCATTTAAAAAGTCTTAGCTTTGCGGGGTAAATGGCGCGCACCCGGGAGGAAGTGGACTGACTGGTGAGGTGTTGAGTGAGCATGGATAGAGGTATCGTGTATATTGAGTTTAGGAAGCTATGGGATTCATGTGACGATATCAACGCGAGCATGGCAATTAACAGGGGAATATGAGAAGATAATCAGGAAAGTGGACTCGTTCATGATCATGGTAATTAGCTCGCTGACGAGTTCAACTGTCCACATTATTCTTAGTCTACACACTTTATTTTGGTCAAGACGATCCTCAAATCATCAAGTTTTGAAATCGTTTGAGTCGAATAAGACAGAGGGAAAATAGATGCCCGAATTATTGAGATATCAAACCAACCTTGCCGTTTTGGCATTCTTATTAGTGAATTGACAGGCTTGAATAGAAGCGGAAGCTGGAATTGGCCAAGCAGTAAGTAAGCACTGACAGGACGAACCTTATAGGGCAGAAACTGATCAGCGATGCTGATGTAGAGAAGACTCCGTTCTTTGACAATGCTACAGTATTATGAAATACGCCAAATGCGAGGCTAAGAATGCGAGGCTAAATTAACAAGCGACGAGGCTCGAAATGTCGAATGCATCGATGCACAGATAATGGATAGAGATCGCATTTCAAATAGTAAAGAAAGATAAAGTGTAGAGTAGGTCGATCTTGATAAACTAACAAGGAAGCAAGCAAATCCAGTTACGTAGGCCAGATGTCTCTGGAACCCTATCGTGAACCGCCTCTGGAAAGCACACATTTCATGTAATGAGATAGCGGGAAGCATTCGCATGAACACCCGTAATAATTCCATGGGAGCGATTGAAATGGCAATTCATTATTCTAAGCTAATCCTATTAAAGTACGATCTACACTACACCTCCGAAATGAAATCTTCGAGCGAAAGGCCAATCAAAGCGTTCGTAGCTTCGCTTAATCGATCTTCGAACCTCTGCATAATTATGGCTTTTTGTGTCAACTCCAACGAATCAGAGTATTCTGATAATTCCAAGAATCTAGCCCTAATCTGCTCTAGTCGCTCTTCCATATTCAGCCTCGCACGCATATCACCTGACTCAATATCATGTGATTCCTCATCAACTTTCCGATCGATGGCTGCAGGTGCAGACGCATCATGTGCCTGTAGTGTAACGTCACTTTTAGTGGCTAAATCGACGAATAAGGTGTTCGGATTCTTTTCTCTCCAGGATGATCCGCAATTTATGATGTCTTGGCGGGTAAGATAGGTTCCACCTATAAGTCGAAGAGGCGAATCAGAGCTCGCAAATTCAGCCGCCTCACCCCTAATAGCTTGGAGTATCTGTGCCGGCCGGTACCCCCTTGCAATATCGGTTTTCACTAGTCCAATTAGGAAGGAATGACGCTTATTAGCGTCGCATGCGTCAAGATCGTGCGTATGATTGATTGATTCCCCTGTAGAATGAAATTCGAAGTGATTGGTGTATTCTAGGATCTTAAAAGCCACATTGCATGTAGATTCAAGCCTCTTTCGACGCTTAGCTGTAGGGTTGAGGCTCTGATTCGTCGGTTTTGTGTAACGTTTGAACCGACAGATTATATAATGTGATATCACACCATCACGTGTTTTTCGTTGCGTTCGATCGGAATAAACGTTGTCAACCATTGGCCAGAGGAGATCATATTCAGAGCGACTAAGCCGAAAAGGGAGGTGATTTAGGTCGAAAAGATATTGTCTTCGAGTTGAAATATCACGTGGTGGAAGAGGCAGGTGATCCATTTTAACTGAGAGAAAAAGAAAATATTGATTTCGAAGCCTCGTACAGAAAGGTGAGTGTTGGAATTATGTGTGGAATAAAAGATGTGAGATTAGGATGGTGGCAAGGGCCAAGATACTGGTCCTTGCTTACCTAATCCAAGCTAAGCTAATTTAGTATATATGCACGTGATACGTGCTAAAAGTGTAATAGTGAGGCTTTAAATAAGCCTCGTAGAACCCCTGTAGAACAAGTGCATATGCATAAAAACGAAGATTATGAGTTGTCAGATTGAACTACCTAATAGCGTTAAGCTCCCATTAATATGTTGCCATTTCAATCGCTCCCAATTCGATGGAACTGATCGAGAAATGTAACAAGAATCTGAAGCAGATAGATCTTGAAGGCGTTCGTATTGATTTAGATCACTATGAAAGTTGAGCGACCACAGTCTGAATTGGCATCATTCGTAGCGAAGTATACCATACAAAACACAACCGAATTTTGTTCAGCTGGAGAACTTCATACTATACAAGAAACGCCAATCTAGCAAAACTCTCCTCTTGAATTATCAACTATGATATTGATGCTTGCGAATACCACAGTAATCAGAGTCCATGCTTAGCATGCGACGATCTCTGGACATCGACCTGAACATGCAAGCCACAAAAAATCGATCGTTGTCAAAAGCGGTTGGGGTGCATTAGAAAATGCTTGAAGAGGATTACCTTTGGACAAAAGATCGATGTGAATTTGTTATGTTACTGGTTGCATGTGTTTCAAGGTGAGGTTTGCGAAGGATTTCTTGTAGGACTGTTACACTGCTCGTAAAGCAACTTCCGAAAATGGTGGTAATGTTGTCAGATGTTTCTTGTTCGGGATGGTGATGTACTCGGAGGGTAACATCGCAGCATGTATTCTGCACGATAGTGGGTTGAAAGTCTGAATGATGATATCTTTGTCATTAGGTAAATTAGTCGACCAATCACAACTCTTCTGCGCTTCGACAGCATTTGATTTTTCTGCGAAGATTCTTTTTATATGTATGTATGCGAGCGCCACTTTACAAGCTGCAATGACTACCCGCGGCGCAGCTACGTGAAGCTGACATCAGATACTGATGGAAGTTCTGGGAGTAGGTAGTTCGGGTAACATCAAGCCACGCTGTCTAAAATCTGATACAGTTTAAACGAATCAGATGAGATGAAAGCCGGTTGTTGCTCGCAATTGTACGTTTCGAGCTTGATACATGCGGCGATAGTTTAAACATGTCATCGTTTAGTTTTGATGCTGTAAGCATATTGCATAATTACAGCTCTTGGTATTTGTTAGGAAATGGCCATACAATAGTTACAGCTGATGCGCATGTAGCGACTGAGGAATTTATACAACACAGACGGATAGATAGTCATTTTAGCTGCCGAAGTTGCTTTTAATAAGGACATATTTGCGGGTGCACCTTATTGAGTACAGAACGGAGGTGCCGCACAAGTAATTCAATCCTCTGAAATCCTTCTTGGGAGTAAGTTGCTTAAGATTAGATCGATCGTGTAACCTTCCATAATTAGAGAGGCTCGAGAGAGGTACACTAAAATCTATTCTTGAACCTATCCCAGAAAGACGCTCAGGACGAAAAATACAATTCTGATATGTATCTAAATATTAAAGCTCTGACCACACGATTCGAAGGTTTCTAGAAGACATCTGAGCAGTCTCGGAGTAATTATTTGAGTCTAGTGGTTGTGGCTTGAATATTCTTCAGGTCGTCTAGGCCTCTGGCGTACAACATATACGACATGTAGTCATTGCAGACTAACAAGATGTCATTTACATTTCTTGTCCCTTGACTCCTGCCATATTACAATAATGTCTATCGAAAGGTAATGACAGCGGATATCACTATTTCTGTTCCTGATTTCAGTGGCGGCATTCCCGTAGTTTTGACGATCTAAAGTGGATATGGGGATGAGACATTGATATAAACCGCGTGGGAACCACGATGTCTGCAGCGAAAAATAGGAGTTGGAACTTGGAAGGACCCAGAATTCCGGCTTTTTTCTCCCTGATTACTTTTGATTACGCATGTACTCCGTAGCAGAGGTCGATCCGTTTCTGATAGGGCAGATCATTATTTGTACTTATTTCATGCTTCGTGTTGTGGGGTGAAAGCTTTGAAATATTTCCATATTGGGGCTGTTAATAAGAATCTTACCCACCGGACCACCGGTTCTAACCTCAGGATCGATTGAAGTGTTAAGAATGGGGTCTGAATCAATATGACAGATGCCAGAATCAAATAGTTCAGGATAGTGCGCAATAATAAGTCTAGTTCCAGTTTTCTAGAACATCGTCGGATTCGTCTTAGATAGTCGATAGTCAAGACGTTAAGGACTTCCTTCGTATTCGAATCATTTCTTTCTACTGTTTACGGAACGAAGAAACGACCCGTCTACTTTCCTTCCCCAATCGGATTACTAACAAAAAATTGGAAGGGAAGAATGGGGGACTTTATTCTTTTTTAGAAATATTTCTCTCCTGAAAACCTAATAACCCAAAGAAATGTTGCGAGTATCATATAAATATGTTTCTTTCAGCCGTTAATGACCATAAGAAGAAATGATCGGATAGACAGAAACTTATCCTGCAGAACTAAAAGATAATCATACTTTGTGATTTTGGCTGCGACTGGCTACTTTCACACGCAAGATCTTCCTTGTTTAATGTACCCTGTAATTATCTTTGCATGCATGATGGAGATAGACCCTGGTGGCCTTTTCACAGACCAGGGATATCCGAGAGAATAGGCGGGTAACGGGCGCGGACCAGGGATAGCAGCACTATGATACAATCGTTTGATTGGCACGATGGTTCGAATGCCAAAATGGGCAGTCGAGAACTGCAGAAAGCTGGGATAGCAATATCGTTCCTTTATCATAGTATATTGCTGGAGACTCGGGGCTGGTGGGGGTTGAAGATTGAAGATAAATCCACGAGGAACCGAGTTTAGAAGGTGATGAGATCAAGAATATTGCGTCGAAAACAGTGTAGAACTCAAGTGTACTTTTACCAATCTGCAAGTTCAATCAACTGCATGCTGCAAGTAGAAAGTTACCGACAGAGATTGTTTCTTTTCTGGTAAAATTTCCGACGTTCATCTTATACTAATACCCTACGGCCTATATTAGATATGCAGCTACTGTACAGCCTAAAGCCACAGTTCCTGTTGATCTACCTTGTTTCGGCCTGTGTCAAAGTAGAAACAAAACTTGTCCCGTCAATTCATCAAGCTGTCATTATTATGTCAACATGTCTACAATGATTGCTAATAGACTGAAACTTTCGAATTATCTCAAAGGGTCAAAAAATGCCTGTTGGTAATTTATTTAACCTTATAGCCCCTTCATTTTGATATCGGACTTGTCGTATGATAATCGCTAAGCTACCTTGCAAAAGCTGTTCAAACTATCGTGTGCTAGTACCTGACGAGTATTAATTTCCAAGCTTGGAAGGGAAATTCATTATTCTAACTTTCGCGTTATCAGTCTCTTATGCAAACTATAGCATGTGGTTCAATACGTAGATCCATGTTTTCCGGAGGTGCGCTAAACTGGAAGAAGCTTACTAAATACCCGAGGTCTGTCTACTTCAGTCAGTCTGAGCATTTTGCGATATCATTATCAAGATTATTACCAAAAGTCGTTACTGCCGTTAATTCTTCCTGCACCACACCACAATTACCAAATCTTCACCAACCCCTCCTTTGAACCAATCCCGTCATGCTCTTCCTTGTGAAGCCAGACTCCGAAGTCCTGAAAATCATTCAGTCCTGTAGGTATCCTGGACAGCGCCCATCGTTTACGTGCCTGAATCCATGTATTTGAGCTGTTGGGTATAGGTGATGGAGTTCCGGCATAAACATTATTCAATTTTTCTTACAGATAACTGCTTGCTATCTTTACTGCCTAGATATGGTGGTACCATCACTTACTACCTACTGTAAGTGGGCGGCGTTCACATTTGTCTTTCCACATCTTGCTGTTCGTCAACTTCTTCTCTTCACTCACTTCATGCTCTCTCTCAAACTTTCATCATATTTCACTAGACTCCTCACGAATGAACTCAATTACCCTGTAGTCGCGATTCGCACAATTTCATGATTCGCAAGTTCGCAAGTCTCGCCCCTCCCTTCTAGTAGTCATTCGCAAAGCTCTCGGACGCCCACTCGATTGAATTGCATTTGCATTATTGGCCTAACACTTCAGCTCGTCTTTTCATAACTGCAGCCCAGTAACCAAACACGGGATCTCGAATTACATCCAATAGTGGTCATTCCTACCTCAAATCCTATTCAATTACTCTGACCTAAGCCGTGAATCAGCACACTGAAGGGTGGAAAGCCTTTTGCAAAAATTCCCCACAGCGTCACACCCTTTGGATTACAATTAGCTCCTGTACTCATTCCCGGTAGTCCTGTCCTCATTCCCATACCCAAATTTAGAGTCCCGAAAGATAGAGATCGAAATCTCACAGCGCGCAATTCTTAGCATCGCCACCCCAAATCTTCCTTGGTTCGGACTTTCAGGATTCGGCCGGATCTCAACTCTCACAAGCGAACATTTTATGTGCTGAGATTTATTGCGTTACTGTTCATAAATTGGGTTTCTTAGCAGCGGATTATATTCAGAAAAAAGTGGGCGACCAAACTTAATATTGACGGAGACGGACAGAGCTTTTGAAAACAAGACCCTCTGGAACAGCGGTTCATGTCGAAAAGGTTCTTGGGGCTTAACACCACCCCTTCCACTTCCGATACTGGTAGGAATCTCACTAGTTTTAGCCGCAGAGCAGAGGAACAAAAAGACCAGGTTTCAAGGTTGTATGAGCTTGGACTACTCAGCGACTCGGATAAAAGATCCAGGAGACGAGAGAGAGACAAGGTCAAGGATTTATCTAGTGGAGCTCGCGTTGCAGGATCCCATCCCAAAAAGGGTACGCAGTAGCCAAACTCCAAATTGCCATTACTCCACCCCTCCGCTCATACTGATGCGTGAAAATTACCTTCATATTGACTAACTTGTATACTTCTTCTTCATCAGACAATCGAAAAGTTCTTGAACATACTCGTGGAATTTCAAATACGTCGTTCTCTCCGGTCTCCCCTCTAGCCAGTAAGGCGAATCGTGATTTCAAACAACGAGCTGGTGGTGGAATGTCAGGAATGTTGGACACGGATAGAACTCGTAACAGGAGGGAGAGGACGTTTGTTGGCAGCGAATGTTCTGTGTGTGAAGAGCCATTGGAACATACCCTTCGAGGCGAACGAATATTACAGTTTTCCTGTGGCCATGTCTCTCATGAGGCATGTTTCTACGAATACATCAAGGAAAGCGACGCTCAATATTGCCCAACTTGCAATGCGCCCTTAGGTCTGGATACGAGTCGAGGAGGCAATGTTCTTGACATTGGTAAGACTTTCAAAAGTAGTGGTTCGTCTTCCCTGAAAACTAAAGCTGATTCCTGCTGCCCCTCCAGAGAAGCTAAGTAGTATTGTGCGTTCAGTTTCCGCCAGCGATCAGTCCGCGAGATCAACGCCCACACCCTCGAATTGGGAATCCCAGACCGTACGACCACCCAGTCGCGAATCCAATGCTCGAACTACGAGAACGAGAGCAAACAGCCAGGATACCCACATTAGAGACAATAGCAGAGATAATGGCAGCAACAGAGATAGTAGGGATAGTCGAGAGCGCATGGATAGATACGCACAACCATCGAGAATCTCGCACCAGAGAAACGATAGCGAAAATGCTCCATCGTCCGTTGGGTACCCAGAGACTGCAACCAGCGGCCCACCTCGCCGCCACGACTACGATGGGCAAGCGATGGAATCGAATCTTATAAGCCCTCGAGCAAGTGTTACAAGAAACCCCATCCCAGCTCCGGTCGTCAGCATTCGTTCAGAGTTCCCTACCTTGAACAGGTCCAGACAGCAACAAACTTTAACCTGTCTTATCACAATCGAGGTTCCTGATAATAAATGGCGACCCGACCCCGATGATATTCGAGGTGCCCCTCCACTACCCAACATTCGACCTGAAGATACCTATGCTCGACCCCCATCTCCAGCTCAGAGCGCACCGCGTTTCTACCCCTATGAATCTCCAGAGGTATTGGACGAAATTACTGAAGGTTTACGGACTCGGGTGGAAAATTGGCATGGTCTTGATTTTAATAGGTACATATCATCATGCATTGTAGAAAATAAATAAAATACTAATGATAGACAGATTTGGAAAATTACGATTATATGGAACTATTCGAGTTGGAAAAGACAGGCACTCTTGGCAGGAGCTGGAATGTTTCTTGTTCGCAGAAATGCTTATCTGCGTAAAGGAAAAGAAGATTTCATCGTCACAACCATGGGATGAATCGAATGGCGTTCGCAAAAGTACTCGCTGCACACTCAAAGGTTCAATATTAATCAAAAAGCACTTGAACGAGGTGACTGAATCAGGATCTGGTAATTCTCTTGGACAAACCGAAAAAATCACCGCAGCTAACTTACGCCCTACTGAAGATAACAACATATTGACCTTGAGTCTGTCAGTGGCCGAACTCCCCTCATTTCATCTCAAGTTTGAAAATCGCAATCAGCTCAAGTTGTGGCAGCAGGCTTTGTTGGATTTGAACGCTATCGAGGGATCTCCAGCACGAAGTCCAGATTACGATCTCTCGGAGCCAGAAGAAGAAGAATGGAGTCGCGATTCTACGGGACTCCAGCGAGTGTCGGTTACTTCCTCGGCCTATGGACCTAGATCCGCGACGACAGCACCGGCAGAATACGCAAGTGCCCCTAGAGGTCAACGACTCCCCGCTGCAATTCACGTTCCTGTTGATATTGTGGTTGTGATTCCAATATCTTCTTCGATGCAAGGTGTCAAGATTACTCTTGTAAGAGATGCATTGAAATTTATGGTCTCCAACCTGGGAGATCGTGATCGTATGGGTTTGGTCACATTTGGGTCCAGTGGCGGTGCAGCACCACTTGTGGGAATGACTAGTAGAACGTGGAATGGATGGCAGCAAATTTTAGCTTCGATCAGACCGGTTGGACAAAAGAGTCATCGAGCAGATGTTGTGGAGGGTGCAAACGTGGCGATGGATCTTCTCATGCAACGGAGGTCGAATAATCCAATTGCTACGATTCTTTTGATTAGTGACTCCTCTACATCCGATGCGGAGAGTGTGGATTTTGTGGTATCAAGAGCGGAGGCGGCTAAGTAAGTAGTGTTGGATATTGGTATTTCGCGGGGAAAATCATGGCTAACAAATTTCACTTAGGATTGCTGTCCACTCTTTCGGACTTGGTATGACCCACAAGCCAGACACCATGATTGAATTATCCACGCGAACCAAAGCTTCTTACACATACGTCAAAGATTGGATGATGTTGCGAGAATGTCTTGCGGGTTGTCTTGGATCGCTGCAAACAATGTCACACCAAAATGTGAAATTAAAGCTTAGACTTCCTGAGGGATCGCCAGCTAAATTCGTGAAGATTAGCGGGGCCTTACAGATCACTAAGCGTGCCACGGGTAAAGACGCCGAGGCTTCTTTGGGAGATTTGAGATTCGGCGATAAGAGGGATATCTTAGTGCAGCTAGTCATTGCTCCTGATAATGCTTCGCAAGAACAACTCGCTCAAGATCCATGGGACTCTATCGTTTCTGGTCTCGAGGCTCTTGGTGGGTCACTTGATCAAGAAGATCAACGAGTCGTATCAATAGAGGAAGTTCCTCTGATCCAAGCTGACCTCACGTGGGGAGATATCCTCAGAGATGGAACACTTGCTCACTTACCCCGCCCTTCACTCTTAGCAATCACCATGCTTCCTGCACCAACCAATCAAAAGAAACACACGACTTGGAATAGCGCACCACCCATTCCACCCCATCCAAGCGTCGTGCAACGACGTATGGAACTTCTCACCTCGGACATGCTTACACGCGCTCTCACACTGGTTTCTCGCGGTCAGCACGATCGCGCACAACATCTTTTGAGCGAGACACGATCGATTCTGAAAGGATTAGGAAAAGGAGGTCTTCCCCCACAACCCCCCCCCCCCTCCTCATACCAC
>PQXH01000201.1:0-75389 GCA_004786125.1 Botrytis tulipae
AATCAAAACAATTTTCCCACCTTAGGCTAACCTTTACCCTATATTTAGTCTTCATGGGGTCTTCGCTAGTGCTTAACCGAGATGCAAGCACTCAGTCCGAGCCTTGGAGCACCATGATAGACTCTGTTGACACAGAATTCGACATGTTGCAGGACCTAAAAGATAAGATAGAAGCCTTGGAGGAGGATCTGGAGAGTAAGAATCGAAGTTTGAACTCTCTGAGAATGAAATTTCTCAAGAATCAAACATTTGGTATTCAAGATGAGAGTTCCGTCATGCAACTTACCTCCGAAGTTTATCAACCAGAAATGCGATTCGGATTCCCTTATTTCAAGTCAATGAGATCTTCAACTCTAGCAGACGAGTTTGACGATACCCCATTTCGACCAAGCCAGCACTTTCCCATCACATATTTAAAGTGCTTAGATGATGACCTCAAGCGGGATTCTCCTATGGAAGTGATTACATTGCTATCACACCACATACCCTGGTTGATGACGAAGTATAGTGGGATTTTATCGGCAAATTTTGATGAGAGAAAGTCGACCATACCTATATTAATGAGCTTTGTCAAGTCAGTTGCTATTCTCAGGATCCCCACTGGCCTGCCTCGTGCATGTTTCTGTATGATGGTTGGTGGCATGATTCAGCGATGCACAGAAAACAATAGCGACTTGTATAAGGTAATCAAAGATGTCATGGAGCAAAATGACAGTGGTATACCATTGGTTTCGAGCTGGACCTTGATCGAGAAGCTGGTATTTGCCTGGGTAATTTCAGTAATTGGAGTAGTGGACATCAAAGTTGGAGTGAGCGTGGAATCATTGTCTGAGGCGTCCAAGTGGAGATCATTGGCCAGCACTTTGAAAGGACGAGATTTCATAAATTTCATCAAGTTTCTCGACAACCCGACTGTCCAGGCGTACATAAGATCACAGTCAAAAGATGGAGATGACGCTTCAGTTTTCGTCACATACAAGAACCAACATGTATATCAAGGAATGATCCGCCACAACAATGTTGAGTTGATCTGGGTAAAGCATGAGAGAAAAGTCTGGTGTTCCTGGAGAGGATTCACGAATATCCAAGATTAAAGACTGCAGGTCCGTCAATGAGTTTTACAAAATCTTTGTATTTAATCGGGACATTTACAAAATTCCGACATTTAGTTTCTAACATTCATCAGGACATTCAGTTTTTTTAATTGTCCAAGTTCCGCCAGGATATTTAATTTCTTTGAATCTCTGAAATTTGTAGGAACATCCAAACACTTTTGATACATGAGTCTAATCAGAACATTTACTCAGCCAGAGACAATAGACTCGTATTGATTGTTGAAATTCTTTTAGACATTGACTTACGTTTCATCACATTTTTCACTGCAGGCCTAATATACCAAATCTCCCCATATTTACCTACTGGGTGCCCTCCAACAGTTGGAACTGCTGGATTCAATGAGAATTTACAAACTTTGATCCTCCAAAGATATCGCATCGCTGCCAAATCTAGGCACAACATTGGATCAAACCCGCGAAAATCTGGTCGATCGTATTTTGAAAGAAGAGGAACATATACTCAGCTCTTCTGAGACCCTGTTCAGAGGAGCCCGTGGGGAGAATGAGAGATCGTCCGATAAGATCGATACTCTTGAAGTAGCACTTCTTGATCTCCATGCACAACCACAACCACGACCACAGCCACAATCACGACGACAATCACAACTTCCAGCTCCAGCTCCAGCGCCCGCTCCACTTCCACTTCCCCCTCCATTTCCACTTCCACTTCCACCTCCACTTCCCACCTCCACTTCCCACCTCCACCTTCACCTTCACCTTTACCGCCACCTCCCCCTCCTCAAGCTCCAGAATTTCTTCCCCTTCCACCTATCCAATTCGTTGGGGTGGTATCCCCGGAAAATGTACCCTACACCGTGGTATCTTTCGGATACATTTTCAAGAGGGAGACGTCAAAACGGAGTCCTCCAACCAAGCTCCCTCCGAGGGTTGGAGCTGCTGGGTTTAGCGGAAATTTGCAAACCTTTATCCTCCAGAGGGATCGTGCCGCTGCCAAACATAGGCATAAGAGTATCGCTGCCTTTTTGTCGGCGAATCCTGTGTGCTGGATGACCCAGCAAGACAAAACTTTGCCGGTGGTTATCCCTTGGGATATGACTTCTGCGTGTCAAAATTGCAGAAATGCAAAAGCTCAAGGAGTAGAAGATCGTCTCTGTTTGTGTTTTGCGATCCAAGAACTTTACACCTTTTCGGCCAATAAATATTCTTACCTTTTGAGGTCAACCCATGCGATCTATGCTCGGATGTTTCTGATAATTCATTCACAGCGCTCATATTAGCAAAAGTCGAGGTTGGACTGATTGATCTTGCGAAATATTTGATAACACTTGACGGTAGCGATAGCGTCTTACTCTTGGTGAATCTACTACCGCAATTCAAATCCGGGCTGCGCACTGTCATCATTTACCTGCATATATACTTGGCTCTGGATTCGGCGTGCGCGGGGGGTAGCGACATGTCCCGTCTGTTCCATTTTTCAAATCTGCTTTATTATCTCAGTCGCTATGATTATTCAAATCTCAATCATACATTGAGCGGCTGCGGCGACCAAGCGAGTCTTGGGACATTTTTTTTGTCCGTTTCTCCAACTTCTTTTCGTTGAAGATACTAGACCAATCTCCAGTGACACCAGAGCTCTCAAATCGATTCCAGTGTCTCAGTTTCTATGATTGTTCCAATTCTACTAATACATTGAGTAGATTAGGCCCTTGGTTCTCATACTTCCTTCGATTCTCCGCAATTGTCGATCCAATATATGTCAGTGAGAATTTGAGGGGAATGTCCCCACGACCAGACATTCCCGCTAAGCGAGGCTTGATTGCGTTGACCCACTCTTGGATCTGTCGAATTCGTGAATCATTGACAGCGTATCGTCGAGGGTGCAAGATTCTGACACCATTTCTCTTCGTCCACTCATCCAAAGTTTTTCCCTTGCCAGCTCCAGACCAGTCTCTATCACCACCAGGACTGGCAAAATCAATCCTTCTCGCTATTTGATCTGCTGCGACCCATTCTTGACTATCTTGCTGATACACTTTGATATACTTCTCCACCTCTTCGATGATCTTGATATATTGATTTTTGGTGGGAGGGACTCCACCAGCTGTGCAATGAACCATGACATATATGATTAGTCGTTGCTGGTTTAAAGTGGAAGAAGTAAGTAAAGTTCTGGTGTTCGAGGGCAGCTGTGGAGGGGCGAAGAGCCGGATGGCGGCGGGAGCGGCAGCGGGAGCGGCGGCGGCGGCAGCGCAGACACAAAGGGGATATCTTCTGCAGCTCCCCCCTCGGCCTGCCCCATTACCATATAGTTTAGTAGTGCAGAAAGGTTTCACGTCATACGAAGACTCTTCGTCAAGACCTAGCCATAATGATTTCCTCGTGTACTTTGAAACATATATTACTTGTGATTTTACGTATAGCTTCTTCATTATCGACTATTCATACAAATTAAGAGTTTTGACATTACTGGAAATGATGTATGTGTAATATGAGAGGGTTTCATGAGCAAAATAATACAAACAGTATCATTTTAGTTGTTTGAATTGAAAGTTTAGGATGACTATCCATCAACTTCTCCGTGTGCAAAACTAAACAATTTTGACCTTTTTACTAGAAATGTGAACAAATTCTAGATGAAAATAAATTCATCAGTCTCTCATGATGTTTTCAGAAATCCCAATTCAATAATGTTAATTTGATGGTCGTTCGAAGTTGATGCCTGTACGAGATTGATGTCAATGAATCAAATCAATGTTCCACGCTATATTTAGTATTAAATGACAACTTTCTTCTTTAATCTCGAAATCTTCGATGAATGTGATTCTCAACCTCAGAAAATCCACGATCGTCGAATTTCCTTCTGCCTTAAGAAGGCCGATGGATATCTGTGGCTAAGTCCCGTAACTCACGACACACAGTCATACATGAGAACTACCAATGCAGTGGAATGAGAGCGAACTTTGAATTCTCTTCGGATGATTGATATATTATTTAAATATAGAATCTCCGATGGTTTCATTGATGTATTAGTATTGCGCAGAATATTGGATGCTGGATCTCGATGGGCCATGGGTGTCGATATTCGATATGATCCCTCGAGACGCGAGTTAGCAATACAACCAATTGAGAGCGCATCTGAACTTTGGCGTGTAATATTCGCGTATCATTAGAATCCAAAATTTACCAAATTTCCAGTGAGCTACCTATATTCTGCACAAAATAAATCGTTGAGAATCAACAACCTTGAAATCTCAACATTCGACATGAACTCCGATACTGAAACCGTCACGTAAGCCAATTGAATCGATATTGAATCTGCATACACGGTATCTATATGTCATTCGAATCTAATTCCGAGGAAGTTCAAGATTATCAAATCATTACATGCCGAATCTCAACTATCTGAGATTCTCAATGTCCAACGTCAATTCGAATATCCACGGCGCGCATCCTAATGATGTGAGATTATGCATCAACAACTTTATTCCTGCAAGTAAAATGGCATGAATTGAAAGTATAAGATGAAAAACAAGTAGAAAAATCATATTTCGTACAAAAAGTTCATTCCTGCTGCACCATCGGTCTGAACACCTCGGAGGCCCCTGCCTTGTTCTTCTACACTAATAGCGGCAATTCACCCTCACTACTTATCTCGATGCTCAAACAATTAGTACTAATGCACATTTTGAGTCTTAAATTTTGCATTGTGAGAGTATCTTGTGCAGGAATCATCTTTATGTTGTGGCATTCTGTGATGAAATTTGATTGTGGGCCGTCTCGTCCTCTCTTATTGATAGTGGTAAATCTTTTTCATAATCTTCTTTTGCTTTAAAAAAGAGACTAGACTTGAGTAGTGGACTAGAATGTTCAAGACTTGAACACAGCTCGTGCCGAAAGAACCTTCTCTTTGTGGAATCGAGTGATGAAGTCGGAGCCTCTGGTTCTTCCACACTAGCTTCAGGAACTCTTTTCCGCCATCTTCAATTAATTTGGCACATATGTAATGATGCTCATACGCATTTTGAAAGATCCTTACTCAGAAAATCAAGAAATTTCGGACGAAAAATTACTCAGTGTTGCAGCATCGGGTTGGAAAGTTTCCTCTCCACCCAAATCGAGTGAACTCTCTTCCACTCTTACATTGCAAAGTATGGAAGAACAGCTTTGCGTTCGACAAACTACCTTGAGCATTCAAACACCAGACGGATACCGTATATGTTTAATAGCCAAACTCAACACTGCCGCTGCGACTTCGAATCATGATGTCTTGAGATCTCCATCTCTTTTCTCACTACACTCATTGTGAGAACTTCATCCCTGCGTCCTCTCACTTTTGGGTACAAAAGAATGATATTTTAATGTATCATGAGAGACAATCTCTCCACAATGAGTAGTTATTGTGATTTAATCTTCCTTGCCGCCTGTACAGTCGAGTTGTAATACCTGGAGATGATCTCCTTCAATGCTCTCAATGTTTGTGCTAAAGATCCGATTTTATGATCACATCCTTGATGCTGAATTTGGAAAAGGAAAAACACCTAGGAAATTGATATTAGTCAGTGATAGATGACAAGACAAAATTTTCTCGGAGCAAAAACTTATGTGGCAAAGTTGAATTCAAAGACAAAAGGATGAAGATGACGGGTTTGTACACCATCCACACCCATGGTGACGTATCACTTTCATGACCTCCCCTTGCAATCAAACCCAATTTAATTGTACTATTACTCAAAGCGGATATCTAAATACCTGAAGATCCAACTATTTGGTGTAAAAACCCCAATCATTTCGAAAGATCGAGTTGAAGAACTCCAGGATGGAACCACATATCTTTTTATTCATCTCATGCGTACGCGATGAAGACCTGCTATCACCACTGTCTTTGCGTCAAGAAAAATGATATGAACATAAACAATCGAAGCCAAATCATCTCCAAATGAAGTTGTTTTGAGCAGTAAATGCACCTGTCTCTCGCATTCTGAGTATCGAGACAAAGAAGTTGATCAGGGCCAGGGCGAAAGAGTTGTCCTATGCGTGCGCAGAATCATGAATTTAGGTATCGATTTTGAGTATTGTGACCGAAAAAAACATTCTTTTTGCAAATAATAATGGCTGATATTGTCTGAAATCCAGGTAGTGAGAGTGCAAAATTTAATTACCTGCCGCAATCATTAAGAGGTCTGGGTGATTGTCTTTCACGCTGCCCAAGGATCCACACGCGGAGAACGGGAACGAAAACGAATCATCAACACTCTTAATTGGAAACGTAAAATTGGCATCTCTATAAACTTTGAGCATTAGGACATACTCAGTCATTATTTCAGGAGGCCCAAACACAGTGAGCTGGTGCAAATCCATGTGCTGATGATTCACACATAACGACTTAAGAATGGTCGGTAGACGATCTTGATATCGATATACCAGCTCAAATATCTACTTTATACTTTCGGATATATCCCTATCTGATTGATCATGATATTTAGAGTTTATTTGTCTACTCATAAGTTGTGTATCTTCTCATTTGTTTCTCGTAAATGATGCTTGAAGAAGGGGTAGCTGGAGCTGTGGCCCATTGGTTCTTCATTTTTGCCCCGATGAACATCTCTGTATTCCCGGATTTAACTTCCCAAAAACGAATCATTAGATTGCAATCTATTCTATTTTCTTCCGGGTCTATTCTTTGGCTCGAAAATTCACCTCAGCTATCGTGGCGGTAAAGTCACCCCTTCGCCATGAATCTTCTCTCTCGGCCCCTCAAATCTTTAAAGTAGAACTTGGAGTCTTCAAACCCCCGTATCTATGTCAAAATTTATTTAGGTTTATCATGGTGTTATTTTCACACGCAAAATATGACGTCAAAGTTATGGTAATGGCCAGGCTTCCTTATGCTATGACTCTTCACGATGACTTCGCCAGGACCTTTAATCTTGAATCCAAATACACTAAACACTGACCACTGATTTTAGTTTTCCCATAGATTCTTATAATACCATTTTTACATGAATGGACTGCGTTCAACTTATGGTAGTACGGGAAAGACTTATTGATCACCATACCACCTCTTAGCCTTGTAGAAGTCTTCATTTTTATTTGTGACTGTTCAAATTTCAATGAACAGATCAGAATTTTTTGGGGATTAATATGGTATGGTTTTCTTTGACCTGCATCCAATTTGCCCTTCTGTGTGGTAAAGTCAGTTTTTGGCTGTAATTCTTCCCTTCGCCCGTCCTACCATCATCTATGTTTTGCGGCAAGTTGAATCTATCAGGGAGTATTCTAGATAGAGTTAGGCATGTTATCAATGTGTTCAAAGTTTCTTGAAGTTGGATGGTGGTTGAAGAATATCAGATTGTCGATCATTAATCTACATTTTGATCGAAAATCCTCAATCAAAGACAGCAATTTCGAACTTTACTCAATTTATTGGTCTCCAAACATAAAGAACAAGTTTTAGACTCATTTGTATTCTTCAGAGTAGTTAAAAACTTACTTATTGTGTTGCAGTGGGCCAATTGGGGAGTATATACCCACCTAGAAAGATGCAGAATTACAGCTAGTGGTAGGGTTTCGGCTCTATTTAGCGACTCTATATATGAAGGAGCATTCCTATAATGATTATTTATATCTATTATATTGCACATCACACATTTATGTTATTGGGTGTGTAAATATCTGGAGTCTCATTTGTGCGTATATAATCGACTCACTGATGTATATCCAATGCAAAAGAAGGTTTTATCGGGATCAAAAGGCATATATGGATTTGGAACTTACATAAAAATGATATACAACATTTACTTCGTGCATATAAGTAAGTCGATGCTATTTTGATGCAGAAATAATGTGATTTCCCCGTAAATCGCGGAAGTCAAAGGCTTATCACGAAATAAACAACAAGAGGTGGTTTTTGGGAAGAAATAATAATGTCATGTGAAATAGACAAGCTATCAAAGCAGTTTTGAATAGGTAGTTATTGTTAGGCATGGTTAATATAGTTTTGTTGTAGTCGTTCCATGAAGTGTGAATCACTGGCTTCACGACACAAGATTTTCAAAGAACGATCCGAAAGGGCCCTTAGAAAGTATTGGTATATTCACATATATTCAGACCTTACAATATACAAACCCTTAAAACAATCCAAATAGATAATGTTCGAGTATAATCGATTAACAATAAATTGGTACAAGTGCTCGATCATCTAGATCACTTATTACCTAGGTAACTGAGCACAAACTTTTCTACTCCGTATACTTCATACGTTCCTTTTGCAAACAGCGATTTCCTTGCGGTGAACCTATTGTTCTTGGTAGAGCAATCTTTCGAGTCGCGCGTTGCATAGTAGCTGTATATTTTGTTCGCTTTGTACGGGGTTCCTATGTAATTGTAGTCACGATATCTATAGCGTTGCTTTAAATGGCTTTGTTTGTTGTAATTATCACATAGGAACACCTCACTTTAACATATAGGATTGGCCGACTCGTGTACATGTACTAGGCAAATATTTAACGTGTTTTGAGCTAAAATCGACATGAATTTCGACATGAGTCAAAACTACTTGATTTTGTTTTGATTCACCAGTGGGTGTACGGACTCACGGGACAGTACAAAAATAAACTTGTGAATATCTTTTGATATATCAAATCATTCATTTTAAGAATTATCATAATTCTTGAATAGAGATAAAACAATCAAAATACGAATTCTGATATCAAACAATTGAAGAATGAATTTATGAAAAATATTGAAAATTGGGAAGTGTCCCGTCAATCCATGCACCCACTAGTGATTCTTGATATTAGTTTGAACTTTTGACATGGCCGGACCCACTTTTGAGCTGAGTTGTACAAGCTAGGTAGATCTGTTAACCACACGGAATCACATCAGACTTTCACAGATCGTTGATTTCCAAACACCTCACACGTATACCCTTCCAACATTACCAAAAAACTTTATAGAGCTACCCTCATCAGGATTTCATTTGTATTCCTCAATGATAATCATAATTGATCAGCCGTACTCACCGCTCAACATAATAGCATTGATAAAGGCGAGAAAAATACCAAGCTTGCTATCAGTCTTCGAGCTCCGCGATACTTTGTTTGCTGATATGTAATACCTACAGCCTAATTCGCTGAGAATACCTAATATCCTGAGATTTTGTAAGCGACTCAAAAAATGAACCTCAAAGTAAAAGCTTCAAACAATCATTCTAGTGCTCATCGCATAAGCTCTTCGAGTATTCACTGATCAATCTCGTCGTCAGTTCCTCTCTGAGAAGCCGAGCTGAACCGAAGTAGTTGGGGTAAGGTTAGTTTACCCCAGATAATAATATTACCAAAGCTTGAATAGCTTCCTCACTAAAACTATAAATCTACGAAACCTATACAAATCCCTCAATACAAAAGATAATTTAATTATGATTACAGACTTAGCAGACTTTAGAGACTAGGATGAGGCATGGAATGCTACAAGGGAGTATAACCTTGACCCTAATCTTCGGGGCGTACGCCGACTCAGACGGCTGTGCGTTCGGTGGGCGATCCGCCTAACAGGCCGCGATCGACACTTGACAGCGATGCAAAAGGGCCGCCTACGAACGAAGCCGAGTTTTGAGAAGAAGAAGAAGAGCATCACCACGGCAAAAATGCAGGCGGATGGAAAATAAGCAGGGGTCCAACAGCTAAATTACACCGCGCAGTGCCGAAGGATGTGGAGGTTAACATGAATAGGCCGCCTATTGGCCAAAGAAAATGGCAAGATCTGCTGGTACAACACGCTTTACAGCTTCTTAGTAAAAGCTTGCGTTAACTTCCAGGGCCGTAAATATGATTCAAAAGCTAAGCTTATTCCACCAAGTCAACATGAATCTAGAAATCGCTTGACAGGCACCATTTATTACAACAGCTGCAGAAGTCCTCAACTTGCTTTCTACGAGGCCGCTGAACCGCTAGGAAAGAAAGGCAAAGATTGTACAACATGTAAAGATTGCATATGACACGAAGAGGTACCAAATCTATCAAAACACGGGAAAGATCTATCCGAGGCAGTTCCTGGCTGAGCTAGCGATGTGTGATGTGCCACTCCAATCCCTGGAGAGCCATCGTAGCATCGCAATTATCTCGCTAAATAAAGTCCAGATTTTCAAGCACCCTGCGTGAACCAAAAGGGGGTAGGTATTGTGCAATTTAGATAGTCTAAAGATGTGGATCCCGCGTAGTATCTTAGCTACAGTGCTCCGAGACAATACAATACGGTGTCAAAGATTTCTTCTGACCAAGGAATGAATACCTCGATAATTTGATGCAACACATAATTTTTAAGATGTCTTTCCACTCTAAGTGAACTTTGAGGCAGTCAGTTCTCCTCTTCAGCCTACGATATTGGCACCTTGCTTGTCGCATGCATTTTGCCTGAGAGAAAAGTTCCCTGCATCTTCTACATAGGCTTCTGCGAAATGAATTCGCTTCATCACCATCAACTATGACTGTTACATTTCCCACAGTTGTGCTGGACGTAACACTCAACGATCTCTACCGCCTTGACAACGAGAATGGATACCAGCCGACTCTTATTTATGCTCCGTTTCAAGTCCATCACCGGTCACCTACCACCAAGTTCATATACCACTCTGGCCTACGAGTCGCTTCACCCGTCGCCGACAATGAAGCAGTTGTCAAGCTTCGTCTCTGGACTAGCCCTCAACGACATTTGTTTGCTGCAGGGAGCATGTCAGCCGTCATTGTTATATCTGGTCAGCGAGATTGCGAGCTGGCCGCGAATGCCGTGCCCTTCTTGCCTGCGGAAGACTTTCAAAAGAGCGTTGCCGTACTGCCGCCAGACCAGAGGCCCATAATCACATTCCGCGCAGACCCGGATGGATCAATTCTCAGCGCCAACTCAAAAGTTGTGCTGAGCCGCCCTACCGATTGCCTAGAGCATTTACCGCATCTCATTGACCCAGCAGTGCACTATGAGATCCTATCAAAGCGTGGATTGGCGTATTCCGATTTGCCTTCGCCACCTTCAACTGTGGTTGATACAGTCCTTCCACCCCATAGATTGCAAGATCCAGCAACAACATCTAGAGAAGCTACTCGGATGGCAAGTACTCTCGACTCATACGAAATGCCATTCGTGGTGAAACTGCCCCAGTCAGCAGGGAAAGGTACTTTTATTCTCTGGACGGAAGCTCAACGTTCTCAGCTCAAGGAAATGCTCCAGCTCCAGCTGGAGCACATGCTTGAGCAGTTGACAGACGCCAACTACGACATGCACCCCTGTTCTTTGGTCCTCCAGGACTATATTCCAGGCAAAGTCGTGGCTCTTTCGCTATTTATCACGCGTTCGGGTCGCCCAATCTTTGTGGGCTGCTGCAAACAAAAGTTCAATGGTGATGGGCATTGGATTGGTGGCTCCATCTCTTACAGGCGCCAAAATAAGTTCCGCGAACGCTATGCTGACTGCATGAACCAGGCGGCAAAGTTTTTACACAAGAAGGGATACTGCGGACCTTGCGGCATTGACATTCTTACTAGCACATCTGGAAAGCAATACATTATCGATCTCAACGCTCGCATTACGGGAACGTTCAACCTCGGTTTGGTCACCGGCCACTTTGCACAGCGGGGTCTGGGCAAGGCCATGTTGAACACGGCATATTTTTCCTGTTCGAGAGCTGAATTCGAGCAGCACTTCGCGGCTGAACTTCAGGAGGGGCGCATTATTATTACAGCCTGGACATATGACGCGTCAATTGCGCTGAGCTATGGAGTCTTCATTATCGGAGGAACCAACGGCCCAGACATCAAGCAACAACTGATGCAAGTTCTGAGTCATGCTGTGCTAGACATGGATGGAGTCATAGAGTGCTAGAAACTACGTAGTACAGATTACTTACAGTACATATCTTAATAAGCTTTAAATGAAATAGTATTAGTGTGCAGACTAGTCTCTCTCAAGCTTGACAGGGGTTCACAGTCACCCTGAGATTTGTGAGACACACATACCACTGTAGGACTTGTCTAAAGCACCCTGGTACCAAAGATTCAGCAAATGACGATCAAGGCGCAGCAATTACTGACTACATGGATCCGCGTGGATTGTAGCCCATAAATTAGTATCTTTTAAGTGACACGGGAAGTCCAGCTGAACTGCAAAAAGATTGCAAGTACAATGTCGAGTTTCTTGAGTTTACTGCATGACTACCGCAAACTTGACCATGCTACCATAACACCCACACCGCGAAAGTTTTAATGGTATCCCGATAAACATGGAAAATGCAGTACCCCCCTTCACCACACAGCGTACCAGCGAGGAGCAAGCCAGCTTCTTACTCCCAGCACAACAAGATGAGCAGCTAACAGCTGCCTCCTGGGCTACAATGCCGCAGAAGATGCAATTGGCACTCTTAACTCTAGCACGGCTCGTTGAGGCTCTCGCTGGCGGGAGTCGACAAAGCTTCATCATCTTCCAGCTGCGCTTATTTATGCAAGCCGATAGCTTGACGCCGAGTACCGCCACCATAGCCCTGCAGCTCTCGCTGTTGCGCTCAGTCAGCGCTGTCCCGGAGTTCTTCGTCTCGACGGTGTGGGGAGTCTTGGCCGATCACCCTCGCGTCGGACACAAGAAAGTCATTATCTTGTGCCTTTTGATATCCGGTATCAGCAGCATTGGGATGGCATTTACGCGAAGCTTTGCTGGCGCAATGGCATGGCAGCTCTTTGGTGGCCTGTCCGCGGGTAAGAAAGCCGTCTTGCGGAGCAAAATTCGAGTGATAAGCGGCGCGAAATTTGAGTCACGAGGCATGCTGCTCCTGCCGGCGGCTTTCAACGCGGGATCCATCTTCGGGCCGCTGCTTGGTGGATTTCTTTCGGAGGTGTCTATGGGCGGATATTGGCCATTTGTGTTGCCATATGCCATGAATGCCTTGATGAAGTTGTGTGCCGCGGCTATGATTGCTCTTTGGCTCGACGGGTCGTGCCCTGCGGACAATAGAAAAAATAAGAAAGATATACGTATATCTCTTGTGCCAAATTGGGTAAAGCAGCTCTATAGAAAGTTTCTACAACGGCAAACTCAATACGAGCGGCTCCCCGGTCAAGAGTATGAGATGAATGATAGCGAAGGCCAGCAATTAGCATCCAAAAGCAAGGAGAAGCAGCAAACTGTTAGTATATGGACGCTGCGCTTGCTCCTGACCCTGGCGACACGAGCGCTGGTGATAATACACATCTTTTCTTATCCATCTCTCTTGTCGATATTTGTCTCCACACCTCGCTATAAGCCAGAGGATGAAACTAGCAATGCTGCAGCATCATTGGAGAGGGCTCATCCCGGCGCTGGGAATTCTTCATCATTTGTCCAAGTCCCACAAGGCTATCATACACACCTACCCTTTGTTTTTACTGGCGGTCTCTCTTTCAATTCACGCGATCTTGCCACAGTACTTGCGATCCGCGGTTTTGTGAGCTGTCTGTTACAGCTGATGTTGTTCCCACGTCTCTGTAAAGTTTTCGGCAGGCTGCCACTGTATCGATACTCATTACTCATTTTTCCCATCACCTACTTTCTCACACCGTACCTGGCGATTATCAAGTCCTCAACACCAGCCCCACTACCTGCAGCGGGAATTTCTCTCTGGGCTATGCTGCTGTCCATCCTGGCGATCCAGGCAACGGCGCGCTCTATGGCATTGCCAGCCGGTGCGATGCTACTCAATGCCGCATGCCCGGATCCCTCTGTACTAGGCACTGTCAACGGCATCGGAGCCAGTGTGAGTGCGGGGGCTCGTGGCCTTGGTCATCTGGTTATGACGGGCTGGTTGTACGGCGCCGGATTGAACTCTGGTGTTGTTGGGACAGCATGGTGGGGGATGTCAGCCATCGCGACCATAGCAGCGATTGTGGCAGCTTATGTAACAGAATCACCATCAGCGGATAAGTCGTTGTCCGAGGGACATTAAAAAAATGGTTAGAAGATGGTACTGCAATGATCGCTCATCTGTGAAACTGCAGATCTATACTATGACAGGACGCGCCTACTGTCAAAGAAAAATTGAATTAGTCCTTTTGTTATCAAATTTTTTGTTTATATTATAAATATAATAGAATATTTCGGAAAAAGAATTTCGATAGTAAAAACTCTTTATAAAAGAAGTTTAATGAACTTAATAACCATCCGCGGTTGTTTATAACTACGAATAAAAATGCAGAAAAGGTATTAGTGGTAGAATAACGGCGAGTACTCATGAAGATGGGGATTGTTACATCACCCACACTTCGTAGTCAAAGTTTAAAAACTATCTATGGAGTTGAACAATCATATTACATCTAATGCCACCTACCGACATCTACGCCACTAGCAGTACCATCGGTCACAACTCTTAGTGGTTGTCGCGGGAAAGAAAGTCAAATCCAAGTTTATAGAAATTCAGAGAAGCTTTATCTTACTACAGATATTGAGAACACATTTCTGACATTGATTTGAAATCGGTTTTGCACCTCTGGCTAAGAAAACAGTGAGATCTTCTGATGATGACCGATGAGGCATTGTAAATAATAAGATCTGCTTTCATCCAGAGATGTAACTTCCGAGTAACCTCAAAATGCTCGAAACCATTGAAGTTTTCAAGAAAGATACTAAAAAAGTTGCTATTTACCCAACCGAAGGACGGGATACTATTTTTGCAATTTGTAATTATTCGTTAAGTTTACCAATGAAGGCGGTATGAGAGCAAAATACGCGGGGTAAAAACAGTTACCGAATCGAACATCAAAGCGGAAGATAGTATTTAGAAGGAGGGCGGGGTTTAGGAAAAGTAGTAAGTCACCGAAACATGGAAAAAGGCAATGAAAAGACCTCGATCAAGCCATTCAATGATAGAACAGAGTTTGAGATATCTACCTCACGAATCCTGGTATTAGTAGTGTCCAAAATTGCTCCCCAAAGTACTAGAACCAGTCAGGATTTGTTGACTTGTACTATATTTTAGATTCCTTTGATCAATATTGACTACGAAAAATTTGATGAAATAAATACTTCCACAATTATTTAGTTTTGGGTGACTTCTAGGGCGTAGATGACCATTTTAAGAACAGTGTCAACTTACATGTAGAGCTTTAAGAAAAGTATCCCTTGAGCTGTGTTAAATTACCAGGAATCTTCCGTGATGTAACGTCGTTCGCAATTAAAATGGAACAACGCTACGATCCAATAGATGACCTGGATATAGAGCAAAACTTAAACTTCAAGCAAAGGCCTACATGATGTCATATACTGGGATTCCTGCTCGGCTAATAGTACATACACAGCAAAAGGTGCCGATTCTGCTCATTATGCTGTCTCAAATCCACATTAGATTCAAAGTTCACTCACAACCACAGATCATTTAAACAGAGGTGATTTGTATTCTCTCGTACAATAGACTATCAGACCCCTCGTAAATCCTGCACCACCGTAAAAGATATCAAATTACGAAACATGTGCATGGCAAGTGTCAGAGAGAATACTGTCGAGAAGTTACCTTACCTTGCATGAGAGAGACCCTATTCATGTAAAAAAGATCAAGATGCAGGTTCAATTTCACCTATGCCAGCTTTGGTCTTTGGAGAACTCGTCGAAGGAAGACCTACGGAAAAGACAAGTCTTCAACGGAGTCATTTTCGACAACTTTCGGCATCGCGTCAACTGCTTGCCGCCTTGAATATTCTACGTTTTCCGCTTGAACAAGCATGGAGCTCGATTTCACAATCGAATGCGACGAGCTCCAAGCTTTCCGATGTCCTTCATCACATCTGAGACCCGAAATTGGCCAAAATTTTAGCTTGCTTGCCTAGTCCATAGCCTTTATAATTCTCTTTGAGACCTCCTTATCAGATGAATAAAGGCGTAGAAGAACAGGTTACTGCCTAGCTGGTTGTGAGTAACTCGAAAAATAACAATTTTATTGAAGCTTTCTCTTGATGACTCAATATCAAAGGGATCTGAATCAACATTGTCCAACAGCTGTTCACGACTCACATAAGCCGCCGGACAAGACACCGAGCCGAAACAAGTAGACAGATTCCTGAGGTTTTGACTCATGATTCTATGAGCAAGGGGGTTTTAGTTTCGATGCGGATACTATCTATCCAGTGCCTGGGACTTCGCCTCTTCCTCTAGAGACTACCGTATCTCTTGTTTGTATGAAAATTCCGAGTCTTTAGAATCTAAGTGCTGGAGGGTTTGATTTTATTCAGAAGGGAATTTCTTCCAAAAAAAAACATATTTGTAACATCCCAAGGACTCAATCAAAGTCGCTCGTCAACCCTTTCTAATTACCGCAATACCAGATTTCAAAGTGTATACACGTCAAGAACTTTTTCAAAATAAAGATTGACTGTGTAGATTTCCAAGCGGTGTTGAAAGCTTATTTTCAATGGCAAGAACGAGAAGCGGGATATCAATCAATTTCCACGCATCGTAGATGCGTAGCAATCCACGGGTTATGAGGAAATTACGAGAGGCTGAAATTAAACTTCGGGGCTTGTATCAAATAATTACACTGACGACTTCCCAATTGTTCGAAAGTGCTAGTATTAGTTCAACCGGATATGACATTTCTTCGGATTCAATACACCAATCGTGAGGTTTGTGCTGATCTGCGATAAGTTTGGGCTCGGTAGATATCTTTTAGTGGAGATATGAGCTCTGGTATGGTGTGTGGGTTTATATTAGCCTGTAATCACTTTAATTCATCACGATCAGCCTCGAATCTTATATGCGTTGGGCATACAACAACAATGATCATCAGTTTAACAAATCAACCAGTCTGCTACAGATAAAGAATTTCCAGCTCACCAATACAGTGGCGATATTACAAACATGGGGTCTTCATCGTAGATTACACTCATATATGGCCATGGGATGCATATAGAAGACGAGATCAGCCGGTAGGCAAAAGATTGCCAGGGGCATGAGATACTATTGGTATTCAACTTATTCAGCTCATGGTCAAAAATGTAAACACGGTATATTGAATCTGCACAGTGCCAAATGCAGAGTAGTATTCACAATTGAGGCATACCTTGCGAAATTCACTCCTAATACCACTTCAATGGGGCATACCAAGCTGGCTAGGTAGGAAGAGATTTTTTCCTTTCGATCATCAAGTCTTGAAAGTCGATTACTTCGATGATAAAACTTCATGCTCAATCGAAAACGAATCAATCAAATCATCAAGGCCGACCTGACTCCAAATGATTCAGGGGATAAGAGTGAAGAGACGATTTCACCGTATGAGCAGGAAGCATCAGCACCACCTCATGACACCCAAGTTAGCGCCTCAATTTCAGCTGAACAACGAAAAGGTTACTCATTAAAAAGCCTTGAACTTCCTCAAGAATCATCATCAAACACTAGCGATACCTTTGAGGGTTCGAATGAACGGCGACCGAATGATTTAACAGATGATACAAGGCCCACGTCGAGTACCGGTGGCAAGCAAGACGGAGAAACCAGTGATGCAGCAAAAGGTCTCGCGAAAATTCAGACCCTTTGATCGTAAATTCACCCACTGCTGGAATGGAGAGTGAAGTTACTGAAAAGGAAGGAGGGAATGAACATAATGATGAAACCGAGTCCCTTCGGAAACCTTCATCAGAAACCAACGAAAGACTACTCGAGGCAGCTCAAGACGGGGATGGAGACGGAGCTCGAAAGGCACTTGATGAAGGTGCCGAAATTGAAACAACAAACTGGATAGGCGAAACAGCGCTTCACTTAGCGTGCCGGTTCGACCATAAAAATATAGTTGCTCTTCTTCTGGCTGTAGGAGCGAATATTGAAGCCCGAGACAATGATAGGTGGACACCCTTAATCTCAGCCATGTCTCGAGAAGCATCTACGGATATTCTTGAGCTCTTGTTTAACCAAGGAAAGCAACCAGATATAGATGCCAGAAGCGGCACGGGGTGGACTACGCTAATGTATGCTTGTGGGAGCAAAGATTCGGCTGTTGTCAATTTCTTGCTCTCCAAAAGCCCTCGCATAAATGTCTCAAATGATCATAATTTAACAGCTTTGACAGTAGCTACCTACTTTTCCACGGCGGAAATTGTCTCTGCACTGTTGGACGCACACGCTGATGTGGATGCTCAAGACGGTGATGGAGATACTCCTCTCATCCTGTCATCCCGCTACGGGGACGCGAATATGGTGTCAAGTATTCTGAAGTATCACCCTGACATCTCAAAAGTCCGGGATGGTCAGAGAACAGCATTGCACGAGGCCATATTAAATGAGAAGAGAAACGAGATAGTCCCATCGCTTGTTCTAGCGCCTGGAGTTGATATAAATGCTAAGGACTTTGAAGAGCAGACACCTCTTTATATCGCTAGTGAAGGAGGTTATTTGAATTTGGTTGATATTCTACTCGCTCAGACTGGAGTTGAAGTTAATCCTTCAAATAAAGATGATAAAACACCTCTTCACATAGCTTGTGAAAGGGGTCATCTGGAGATAGTGGATAAACTGCTTGGAAAGAATGGAGTAAATGTTGAAGCAAAGGACAATAACAAGCAGACTTCATTGCACCTCGCCTGCTTGAACGGCAAAGTTGGCGTCATACAAAAACTCCTGGAGAGAGAAGCAAAAATGAAAAATCTGCCAGGTGGAAAGCGTCCGGGCGTATGGTCTTTATTCGTTCAGTCCCTTGTAAAGCGTAGGAATGACGCAAACTCGGAAATCACAGAATCGAATACTCCTAGTCTTGATGAAGTGATATCTATTCGGAGCTTTGCTAGTAGAGAGAAACTGATAAACACAGTGAAATGGGCACTAACCGAAGACGACTTCAAATACCTCGTGGAGACGATCGGCTTGTGGGACACGATTATACCACTCACGCTTCAGAAAAGCGGAATTATTGGTCTTTTGAAGCAAGAAATTGAAGATAAGAAGCGGAGTAAACTATGCTCGCCCCAAAGCCCCTTGCAATGGGCTGCGTTTGGTGGGTATCATGAGATTGTGTGGTGGCTTTTGCAAAGCTCTTCGCCTAATAAAGAAACGGAACATAACATTGAGGAAGCAAGAAATATAGCCAGAAAGAAAAGAAACTGGGAACAAGAAAAGCTCAAGCTAAAGGAAGACAAAAACGAGAGGACTAAGAAAGCAGCACATCTTGATCAGATCAGTGTGTCACATGACTTTCAAGACTCGATGAAGAAAGACATGAGGGAAGCTGGAAGAAAAGTTGCGCAACAAGAGAAAGGATTACTTGGAGTGGTTGGGAAAGATATTCAGATGACTTCCAAGTCCCAAGCAGCAGGAAATGAATCCCGAACCTCTTTGGAATCATATCAAATCTTAATAGATTTGCTCGAGGACCCCCCTCCGTTTGTTTTCATACTTGCAGATTTAAATGACGAAGAATTCACCAAGAAAAATTTGCGGAGCGATTTGCAAATAGAACTAAAACCCCACAAGGCTAGTGTTGTGGACTTTTATCAACGAGACGGAAGTTTCGACCTACTGGGGCGCAGACGCGACGTTTACAATGTGATTTACTCAACAGAAAAAGGATATGGCCCCAAAGATATTATGGAGAGTGCCAGAGAAAGTTTGAAGAACATAGGCCCCAAGACTGCGAGAGAGAAGACTGCGAGAGAGAAGACTTACATGCCAGAAGCTTTTAGAATGCGGTGGGTACACTTGCCTGCGAATAACGTATGTATATTCCACCCATATCAATTTCAAGTGACGCTAAATTTTGCTTTAGATAGAATGGATGGAGGTAAAAATCCAACTCCTTCTCGTGAGAGTTATGATATTGATTAAATGGCCTAGGATCTTACCAAGCGGATATACAAGGATAAAGAAATTGAAACTTCGGAGTGGTCATCTCTGAACAATCTCCTTCAAAAAAAGCTGGCAAGAACTCCCGACAAGTAAGGTTGAAACAAGGCTCATGAAGCCTGTTTGTTTGGTAAGTTTACAACGGCACGATAAGGATATATCTGACACGAAGTCGCAGAAAGGTTCAACAAAGCGGAGAAACAAGAATCATGAGAAAGGTGATCTTGTTACACCAGAAGTTAAAGGGAATACGAATATAAAGGGAGATCAAGAAGATGATGAGCCATTTATACAGCAAGAGGCTGAAGAGAAGCTAGACAGCAAGAAAATTCCCAAATATAGTAAGCTCTTTACGTTGCAGTCGAGATATATTTGGATGGCAACATTACAATGTGCAAAAAACACCACTAGTGGTGGTGGTAGTTTCCGTTACCTTGCAGGCACCATAGAATAGGTTATCAAAGGACATTAATCATTTAATCAGTGCTAACGCTCTTACATAGATCCATTTGAAAAAGTAGCCCTCTATGTGAGTTTTTCTAGGTTCAAAAAGATTTTTACTAACTTCACAGATGCCATACATTACATTTGGTTCTTGCCATCAAAGAGACACTAAAACCAAAATTTATATCGACCCTCCCGAATCCAGAAAAAGCTACAACAACCTCATGGAAGTTTACAAAGACAAAGTTATCCATGGAACAAGATCTTTAAATCAGTTTTACTACCATTGCCTAGCGGACATGCCTACACGTGACCAAAGTCAGGTTGTCACCAGATCGTTCCTTGACATAAAAAATGGAGACACTGTGCCAGAATCACAAATAACGTGGTCATATCTTGTCGTAGATCAACTCTGGCTTTGGATCATCGATGAAGGCGAGCTCTGGCTGTTCATTGCGTCTTTAATTGGGCTGAAAAACATACTAAATTGCTGGTGCGTACAGAGACAATAATCACTTCATTTACTCACAGACCGGACGGGTTTGACGATCCAGTGATTGGAAAGATGTTTCGCCTCTTACGAGAAGCAAAGCAGAAAAAGAATGGGGAATCCCCACCATCTTCTGTCGAGGAGTTGAGCCGTTTCCTCGTAACATTCTGCGTAGATTTCATCAATAGTCTAAGATGGGACGAAGATGCTCCACCATCGATAGAATTTCGGGGGAAAGAGGCTACTTCGAAGTCAATAAAATTGTTATACATGGAAGCAATTAACGATGTGGTAAGCTCACCAGCTTTCATGCCACTTCATCATGGTTATTATTTTTTTGAAAGCTACATTATGATTCTAATTTAGGTATGACATAGGCAGCTCGAGAAAAGAAGCTGTTTCAAAGTTTTATGATGAAGACAGAGGAGAGGGAAATAGGGAGTATGACGGAAGTTAAAAGGGCACGAAAAGACCAAGGGCAGTACCTCAAGGATACTGCTTGGCCAAGAGAAGATATTCACCTCCAAGAAACTAAAATCTGGAATTCGATCAGCGAGGCAATCGATGATTTGGACGAGATCAAAGACATATTAGACGAACTCATGATCCTAAAAACACTTCTCACTCAGCAGCAACATGTCTGGCGAGAGCTCGTAGAGCCAGAATTTGAGAGAGACAGTGCCCGAGGTCCCACTTATACACTATACGAGATTGAAAAAATGATTAAGATGGCCGAAAAAGTTCAGAAATCGGTAAGTAGTAAATCTTTGTAGTTAACCGATAACGGCAACTGATTTGGGGAAAGATGCATGATACATTAAATCTCGAACAAAATGGGATCAACACCATGAAAGCTGTATACTCACGCAAGAGAGCAGATGAATCTTCTCGTCAAGGCAAGGTCTTGATGGTCTTCACTGTTGTAACAGTGGTCTTCGTAAGCTCTGATGCGTGACTTACTTCTCTGATATATTATTGATCTGCATTCCACAGACACCATTATCTTTCCTCACATCGTGGTTCTCTTTGAACATCACAGTTTTTGAGCACAATAACGATGGAGACACTGAATATGATCCAGGTTGGATCTTTCCTATCATATGTAATTCTCACCCCATCTGTTCATTGAAATCGCAAGCTAACATGATATCTACAGTTTCTGTCTCGGCGGGTGTCATTCTTCCTCTCATGCTCTACGCTGCCTTTGGACTCGGAGATCTCAAGAATGCATTCACAAAAGTGCGGAACAGACTTGGGAATAAATCAAATGAATCAGAAAAGGCATTGAACAAAGATATCTCTCTATCCTCGAAAGCAGAAGAAGGATATATGGCACCTGGAAATCACCCGACTAATCATGAGGCCTCAGATTTTGATGTGGCAACACAGGCCCCGCTGAATAAATCGCCGTCCAGGAAGATTATGACACCTGATCTGCATGGTTCTGATCTCATTCACTGTTATGAAGGATATCTGGGTCTCATTCTCAAAACACATATTCTCAGGAGATTTCATTGGTAAATGTTTGCTCTATACTTATTTTCATGATTTCAAACATGATCATCGTTTCATTATCTTGAGTCAAGATTACGAGGAACCCAGTTCGTTGGGGTTAGGACTTGGGAGGCTAACGAAGACAATCAATTTGAACAAACCTCTCATAGCTTCAAATCAATATGCGAATGTAATTTCTCAAGGTGCAATGCGATGCAAGCTGGTTGGAGAGACCGCAGTGCTGTGCTTCAATCATTCGCAAACTCCCAACTCTATTTCAACTGGTCATGGCATAAGAGATTGAGTTTGATGTTTGCGCCCTATTGATACACTCTATTAATAACAATAAAAGAGTATTCGAGTATTTTTCATTATCTCTTGGTGTCTGAAAACTTTCCCCAGATGTGATCCCATGTCATAGTTTCCAGTGTAGGCAATAGTATTTCCCGTAATTCGTATACGGGGTAGTTTAGTGGTGCGTATCGATTTTTTTTTGAAATATGTATGTATATGGTATAGAATTCAATACCACTGAAGGTATTCAATATTATTTAGTTATTCAATACTACTAGTAATATACTGAAATACGGGAATTCATTATAATATCTTTATTCCTATTCAAATTGGGTTAGAAACAGGGGATTTCATTTCAGTTTGAAGTGAGGAATGGAATTTTATTATCTAATTTGGAATAGGAATGAAAATATTATAATGAATTCCAGTATTTCAGTATATTGCTAGTATTCTTTAGGTATATGAATACGTACGAGAGTAGTATAACCTCCTTTCTAAACGTATTAGCTGCAATATCAATATGCTAATACGCGCTACAGTTTCACTATAGTATACGATTGCCTACACTGATAGTTTCCGAGGGGCTCTGCTACCCCTAAATTTTGGATCCCCAGGATCACCACCCAAATGGATGTCAATAGTGGACGACCTACTCTTGGGATATGGCTGAAGAAATATTTCAGGTTAAGAAGTAATGGCTCATTAACTTGCAGTTGCTTCTGGTTGTATGGTAAGATAGAATCCCTCCGTTGTCTTCGATCTTCTTGGAGAGCGGGTGTTCGAAGGTACCTACCAACGATCGAGATCTCCCATTCGATACAGATATCCTGTCCTAAGCCAATAAGCTCTAATAAGCTTTGGAAACTCAAAGATGGACCACAGTACATTCACTTGTGACAATCTTTGTTTTGGAAGATGTTTGGTAGCCTTTATCTTTACGCAATCGACTCTGTTCATTCCAAAACTGTAGTCTATCTTGCATATCAACTTATTTATAGCTTCCCCTGATTCCTAAAATTTCATTTGACGCCCAAGTTTGATCCACACTTTCCTCTAGATTATGTGCATAAACTGCAAGTTCCTTCTCCCGTCGGCGCAAAAAATCTCTTTTAAATTGAGACGATCAGAAACTCCCTGTTCAACATACCAGCTTTCAGATGCCAATAAATAAATTCCTGTCGTGGAAAGATTAAGTGATTGACTTTCTCATACCTTATTGGAATTATTCATCCCCCACATCTGTTAAGTAACCCTCATGGAAGCGAAGCTGAAAGGAATTGGCATCAAGTGGCCAGAATCAAAATATATATATCCTTAAAAATTGACACAAACAGAACGGTGATCTAAATACCAGTTAACCCAACTCTTAGAGTCATCAGTGAACATCAGAACTTGCCAGCTGATAAAGATTATGTAGTCCACCAGAGGTAAGGCCCGAATTTGTACGCAGTTGTCAATGATCACATCAAAAACGAATGATCCGCGTTTCTCAGGTAATCGGAAGTACACTATAGTCTCTTGTGTAAAGTTTCTTCTTTCATCATCGGTGTTCAGCAATATTCATTCAAATTGAACTATCAACGTCGTCGTTTTTGTTGGCTTTTGATCTCAAGTCTGTTGTCCATGTGCAAAATCTGCTACTTTTATTCCGTCGCTTGTAAGGTTGATGGTCGATTAGAATACAGGTTATAATTCAATCGAAACGCTGGGGTTTGGATCTGATCTCTAAGGGAAATAATTTCCAGCATGGTGGGTCAGAACGGCAAGAGGCCTCGTAATTGAAAGCGAGGACCTTGAAGACAGGCTCTCGGTAGGTCAACTCGTAGATTGGACTTCCTCAGGCGAGCTAGGAAGAACTGGAGAGCCTAGTGATTTTCATTGAGGCTGGCTATCACTGACTAGCTTTCGGAGCTTAGAAATAAAACTCACGAGGACCCTAGTTCGAAGGTATCATTAAGGTAAATAAAATCCAAGGAGACGAGTATTCCGATGAGTTAGAATAGAAACCAAGGTCACAGAAAGCTCCCACTTGGCTTCAAGAGACAAGAAAGACATAGAAAATGTATGGGTCAGTGATATCAGCTGTCCGCCTTGATTGAAGGAAATCTCCTTTAACATCAGAGGATTTTGGGGGCTAGTACTAGCCTTTTGCCAAGGACTTTTGTTCTTCATAAGGCCCGTTCACAATTCAAGCCCTTTGAACACAAATTAGGTCATTCTAAAGGTCCTCAAATTTGCTGCACAGCTTACCGATACTCTTTTCTTCCATGGTCCCTTTTTCCGTATCTTTAAGCGGGAAATCTCATGAATGGATACTTTTTAATGATACCAGTGCTAGTTTTCATTGGGCCAGAGAACTCGATTGTATACTCGGTAACACAGCATGACATCGCTCTGTTGAAACACCGCATCCTGGAAGGTATGGTATTAGCAGTCCATGATCAAGTGAAGGAAGGCAGCTCCTTGAACCTGGACATAGTTCATCTTGCGATATGCATGATCGAGCCTATTCCACATGGTCAGGATGCATGATTAATGGTATGCTTCCGCGATTCTCTAAGACCAAGTTATATCGTGAACTCGTAAGAAGGATGTATCACCATTGTTAGCACGCATCACGAAGTCTATAACATAGCTTTGTGCGAATTCGGGGGCTTAAGATCGCAGATTCTCGAGGCCTTCTTGCAACTTAGTCATCTGAGAAAACCTACAAGTCTTCTACCTGGCTTTTATCTTTTCTTTTCAATCTTTTGTCGCAAGAGACCAATTACTTTGGATTTTAGGACATTGGATCTTCGTGGATAATGGAGCATTACTTCCACAAGAGGTTTGGAACTGGGAAGTGAAGAACGGTGAAAACTTACTAATGGACCATCACCGGAAACGTCTATTTCGTCAATCTTGTGCTTCGCTCTCCGCTTTTGTCATTTGATAACTATTCATACAGACCTCTGGACCATAGTCGGAACAAGATATGAATTCTTCGCGAGTCTGAACTCTAGGGTCAATGGCCAGGTGATTCATACCCTTAGCCATAGATCACTTGGCCAGAAGCTCCAATGCGATGTTCTCTCCTACACTTGATGTAATGAAATTGATTTACTGAGCTCAAAAAGGCTATCATCCTAGATTGATATGTCAACTTAGTGATGAAGAGCCTTAAATCAGCCTTGATCCAACTTTTCACTGGCAAAGATAAGAGGTCAGTTCAGTTTGATGAAGTCTATATGAAGCACGAGTATATTCCGGAGTGAATAAACAAATTGCGCGGGTGAGAATGACACACCATAGGGCTGTAGGGCTGTGATTGTGCTCACATGGCTTGGAGAAGAGCACAATGAACCCCCGAGATGCACAAAAGACTGTGTACATGAGGGTGAATCTAGCCAACAGATCCTTACGAAGCTTCTCTCGAATTGTATTTTATAGGATAGCGATACATTCCTCAAAACTTCCAGGGAGCATTGCTGACAGAGGTCTCGGATGATAGAAGAAGTTTTTCCAGCCAAGCGAGTGGTCCTACACCATGTAAGCGACTCTATGTTGTGGAGGAATATGGACGGCATTCTTGAGGAACTGGATCAAGAAGACCTCCTTATAGCAGATGTATCCTATGAAATCGTATTTGGGCACCTCTGATAGTGATTCCTCAAAATTAGACCCAGTCCAACAGTACAGAAGAACGATATCAACGAGGAAAATCTTACAACTTTACACCAAACACTCATTTGCCATCAACTCGAAAGAGCCACAGACGCATGAGATAAAGTTTAAAACCTGCTCGTAATGGACTCCTCTGATACAAAGACCCGGGTCGACCCCCACTACTCCCTCGAACCTCGCGCTTTCTTCCGAGATTCCTCCACATTCATCGTTATTGAAGAAAAAGATCTCAGCCTCCTTGCCTTGAATAAGCTTCTTATACTACAAGATCTTTCATTGTTTCCGAATGGGTAAACGAAGGTATAGCAGATAAGATCCGAATGGACTGTGTTGATTACCCCACAATACCTTCAGCATTTCAAGAACCGGCAGCGTCATCGATACCCGTGTGCTCCTAAATCATGTTTTGGCGCCAAGGGCATCCGCCTTGGGCCTGTCATCGATGCCGGCGATGAATTCACTGAACTCTTCTTCAGATAAATTCAACTCCATTCCTGCTCCCAACAGCTTATGCGAACAACCGCTGTTCTTCTATTCCACATGCCGTCGAGACATTATGGCAGGTCAATCATTTGTAGATATTATCAACCACAGTAGTTTCTATGGATTAAGTCCGTATCCAGCCCCATAAAAGATCAAGGAATTCCAAGAGCGCTTTGACACTGGCGGATATAAAGATCACTCCACATAAAAGTCTGGGATCAGACTTTGTTCCATATTTCGGGAGATTTGGAAAAGTCGGTCACCTAGAGAGAGAAAAGGAATGCGGAGGCAGATGTTTCGAATCTATCACCATGGTGTAGGAACAAGAAATTTGTTGTTGTTCTTGATAGGAAGTGTGGGGTTGGGCGGCAGGGATTGAAGGGTGGTGATCACATCACAGCTGTATTGGGATGGCATGCACCTTTTATTGTGAGTTGTAGAAACGCAAAATATGATGGCGAGTACATAAATGTGGGAGATTTATTCTTGCAAGGATATATGGGGGAAAAGATTGATACCTGGAGATGGTAAGACTTACCTTGTTCCCGTTTCTTTCAAGCGTGAATTTCCGACTCTGCTTAGAACTTATGCAATCATTGTGCCTCAGAGAAATTTCCTCCCGTCATTGCTAGCCAAGTTTTCGAAGTAATGTCGATCCAATATGATTTCTGCGAGTAACCTATATTTAGAAATGAGCTCTTGAAAATAAATTAGCGCTGGCCTCCTCAGTTCCTTTCCTTTCCTTAGACTTGCTACTGTCTGGTCGCTTTTGAATGCCTTGAAGCTGACATTTCATATAATAGCAGTGAGAAAATGGGCAATTTTTTCCTATTCTCTGGGTGTTTCTGGTTGGAGAATCGGGGCGGGTTAAACTCACAAGAATTGAGACCTCGGCCGTCAATCAGTCTCTACCAGTTAATCAGTGTCGAAACTACCTTAACAAGGTCGTTTCACATTTGACATTCGTCGATGGTGATTAGGCCGCGCCATGGTACCTGCAGAGCAGCTAATTTTCAGGATACCCGTGGGTGCTCAGAATCTTTACGCAGCTCAATGAAAAGTTAACTATGGTTATCGCACTTCATTAATAATGGAACGCAGCCATACAAAAAGGGGAATTTATTCATCTGACTCCAATAACAATGAAACTTAACCCAGTTGGATAGAATTTATAACACGTCTGAGTCTGGCATTCCCAATGCAATTGATCCAAAATATGGAACTCGTAGAGTCAGTAGACGCCCTTGAAATACCAATCCACGACTGTTAAAAGGTGTTCCCTCTATATCCCTTCATCAGACCTGCGCGTTTGCTGCCCTATATCGTTTTCCTTCTTCGTATCCTATTGTGTGTGAGATAATTTTGTCAACCAAATAGCTAGTAGACTTTGAGGGTTTAGCAATCCCTTCGAACCGTCAGGGGGTTTTCCAATGCATATTACCGAAATAACAATTTTAGTATGTCCGTATCAGTTCACTTGATCCTATTGGCTAGTCTTTCTCAGAGTTCTGAATGATACATAAGCTTCATCCAGAGCCCTTGAAAACCGAAGTAGACGTTAGCAATGATTACCTCGTTGAAAATCTTAAACAGGTCATTCCGAAACGGCTGCTTTCTACATGAGGCCAAAACACTTGAACCAAGGCGATCTGGGTTGAAATTACCTCACAAATAACTGATTGTTGCGTAATGAGTGACGCGTTCGAGTTTGTAGACTAGAACAAAATGAGGGTGTGAATGTTGGATTTTCCACTGCCAATCAGTCGTGAGAGTAATCAAGTTATATGGCACGATGACAGGCTTTGCGGCTACGTTTTTTTATTCCTTGCCACCAAGCTCCTTTAAATAGCCAATCTCCCCGCTCCGCAATTTTGAAGTGCAATGTATGTCAACTATTCTCTGCCCTCACTTCTCTTCTCCTGTATGAAAACTTGCTTACAGCGCAAAGGGAGTCGTCCTTTTCGATGATCGTATGTATTCAGGTTCAAAACTGAAAGTTAGACTTTGGAAGGGGATATTCATTAAATGCTTCGGGGGGGGCAACTGACTGTTGAGATACTCTTGCTGCAGTAAACACATAATTTTGTAGAAAAGTGTTTCCACATAACCTCGGGAGCTCAGAAGCGAGTGCGGTGTTGACGGGTTGGACATGTGGATTTGTCCCTCAGTTCATTCACAACACCCACTTTTTACCCAAAGCGCCGACATTGGACTTGCATCGTCATTTAATTTTCTCAAGAAAAGCTATGTCCAGTCTATCAAGGCATCCCAGAGATAAAGTGATTTGGCCTATAATTAAAAGAATTTATTGCAATTTGTGCCATGAAAAGTCGAACGGTACTGGACTTAAACCCGTCTTTTCTTTCGTTGTAAGATCTATCGTCTTTTCTTCTCGATTTCTCTGCTATTCAAGTAGCCTCCCTGAATTGGCTTCTTCTCACTCGTATTCCACATGCTATCTGACTGATGACTTTGCCTCGTCTTCGAGGCACAAACCGAACTCGATCCAACCATTCTTGACTCTGCCCAACATGTCCGCTTCTTCAAGGTAATGGTCTAGGTTCGCGTGCTCCCTCTCAGAACTTTCAATCCCAGCAATGAATACCTCTAATTCATCAATGATATGCTGATCCACTTCGGCCTGCTCTATCTCAGCTCTTCCCAATTCCTCTTCTAAAACCCTGTCTGCTTCCTTGCCAACAGACTGTTTACATCCTATCAAAGGTCCTTCATCATTGATACCATTCGTGTCCAGTACGATGGTCCATATCTCTGAGTGATCTTCAATCTCGTTCAGGCTGGAAGAAGATTCTAATGAACGTAGTCTTCGCCGTTCACCGTAAGTCATTGCTCTCTCCCATCCCCACCCTCTGCGTTTATATTTTTCAATAGTATCTTCAAGGTTTCCATTGGGTATGGAATATGGATTACCAGTCCCCTTGAGTTCGTAGGTAGTTCTTTCGATGAAGTTTGAATGAGGAAAGAACGAGTAAGCCAAGTTCCACGAGATAACGTTCATAACAACCGTATGGTTGAAGCCATTTATGATTGCTTTCCAAGGAGTATCAGTTGTAAATATCAATTGGATTTGAAGTGGCTTCTCTTCAGTAAGGTTTGTCTTGAGGTATGTTTTGACCTATTTTCATATAAGCATATGTTGAAAGTTTGTGGCTGAGATGCTAAATACCTCTAAGATATCTGACAAGTGGCCTGCATAAGCATGCAAGTCATTACCTTCATCCTCTTTTGCAGCCTGTAGCTTGTAGCCTTCGCTGTTGACTAAATACTCGTCAAGCTGATCGTGGCTTCCTGAATCATCCGAGCCATTCACGTAGATATCTAGGTCGGATTCCTTCCAAAATCTCCTTTCAAAAAATTGCAAGGCAAAGCTCCCAGATATAAGAGCATTGTATGTAGCTAGCTTTGATCGGAATGTGATAGGGTCCTCAATAAATCGTTTGAGCTGACGATTAATATTCCATTGAGTTTTGAAAAGCGATTCAAATAATGGAGAAAGCTGCTTAGTAGTCGCTCGGAGCAATAGAATTTCATTGGGATCCAAATGGGTACAAATGTTGTCGAAGATAGGATAACATAGGAAGATATCTTCCCAGCTAGATGATAAATTAGATTCGGGCATTCTGCTTGTAGGTAGACTTCGATGAAAATATGTTTTTGGGTCTTTGAACTTTTCGGTGGATGTTGAATATTTTTGAGTAACTATGATGAAGGGATTTTTGATCCTTTATAATCAAATATTTAATGAAACACACTATACAAGAGTAAGAATTACGTTACTGGACCGCCATACGGCATACATGAAAAATGAATCCAAAAGGAATGATGTAGAATAGAAACAAAGATTTTTGAATGGCGTACACGATATATAACCTGCATATGCTCAATGATCCAACCTACCCCAACATAATACCACAAAGTGTGCGGTAGCTTCTTAGTATCGGAGCCGGTTGTAACAGTAGATGAAGAAATCTTGTAAATAGCACTACCTCGAATTGACCAAAGATATGAATGTTGAATGAAACATTTCCGAGGGACATGAGCTTTATTTGACACTTTTATACCTAGTAAGCCAGCGGAGGGGAGAGGAGGGTCATCAATCATGTGACTGGTGGGTGGAGCATTAGAGGCTGAGTTGGTCTCAACTGACAGGTGAAGCTGGAGTCTATCAAACATTCTCACGTCACCTGATTGTCCTGGCAAACTTTCCATGGCCAGAATTCAGATGCATGAGGGAATCACTGAATGTAGTCCACCAGGTCCACCTTATGAGAAAGTAGCGAATGCTGTGACATATGCCTAGGTATTGATGGCAATCCAATAATTTCGGTGAACAGACTGAGGGGTTCTGTTTCGTTGATTTACGGCAACGTTGTCTGTTTATGTATAAGCACCTCTTTCAAATCATGTATCCGCTACCCACGAGTAGTGCTGGTGGTATAAGGTCGTTCATTTCATGACTATGAACCAACCTCTGGGATTGGGTTTTGGGGAAATTGTGGGGTAAAGGTGGGGTAAAGGTGAGAGAGTGAGAGAGTGAGAGTCAATTCTACCCATCTGAAGATGCCATACCATGCTCTTCGTCAGCAAAGCCATATAATCCCATGACTTTGGGATCCTGAAAAGTAACTCTCATCAGACGGAGTTTAATTGAAGAAAGATCAAGGTCAAGATGGAGAGGAATTCGAGAGGAAGGACCATCAAGGCGAAACTTCGGCCCACCTTCCCGGTATGTATCCAACGGTACCATGTCATATTCGAGGGCCTACCTACTAAGTAGATATAGAATGAGGATTCTCTTATGACAAGAATGTAACTTGCTCTTCATCTTGTTGGATAAAACGATACTCGAATCGATATACTTATTTGATGTTTAACAACAGGGCACTCATTGATCAACACCTTCACAGACAGACCTTGATGAGCCTACGAAGATGGTCGCACCATCGTTTTTATCGACGAGCATGGATCACTACAAGCGTCACTGCATTACCTCATTCATTTCAATGTCACCAAAACAGAACCATATCACGAGCAACACGTTGATTTTGAAGTATTTGAGGGTATTTTCATTAGAGTCCTGCAACAGCAGCTTCAACCCTAAGGTGTTATCAAGATCGTGATCCTACATCATCTATCAAGACTGCCGAAAACACCAAGTACTTTGACACCATACCAAAGAAAACAAGCTGCAAACAAGATACGGAAACTCCAATATCTGCGAACAGCCAGACCAGAAAAAACCAGACCACAAAAGTATTCGAATTCCGAATAAATCCTGGAGTACCTGCAGAGCCATTGCTTCCTACCAGGATTTACACCATTTTTGACCCATTGACATCGAATCCGTCCATTTATCCTCTCGGCCACCCCATCTCCAAACCCTTTTCAAATCGCAAAGCCCTTCCCATTTTCCGAGTAATCTTATCGCCATAACTCCACCACAGTGTCGTCAACCAATTTCAGTAAGCATTGGAGAACTCCAGCTCGAGAGCAATCATTTCTGCAAAATTTCAACTCCTCCAGTGATTCTTTCCTTCATTCCTCCATTTCACCATAAAGTCATAAGCATTTCAGGTTAGATCATTGCATAAGAGTAGCTCCTTGCCTAAGGGAACGTCTCGTTACAATTTCGCCGCCGCTTTCATTGATGCTGATAGGAGAATAAGCCCGTGTATGAAAATAAGTCCTCGCCAAAGGAAATATCTACCTTCCAGGTTTCATCTCCTATAGTCTTCTGTTAATTGAAAGATTGCGACATACATGAGATTAGCTTCTTGCCTAAGGGAGCATTTCATGCTGTGTTGCCTCCGCATGATAAAGTTTTTGATAGAAAGTGGTATGTCAGAATGAGTGCAGCCTCGCCAAAGGAAGCATCCATCTTTCAAATTTCCTCCTATCATAGACCTTTAAGAGAGGAGAACGAAGTCTGTTAAAAACTATCCCTTGCCTAAGGGGATTAGTAAAACCTGATTCCGTTCATCCCAATCATGGTGCGTCGTCGTGCAAATGCTGGTGTTGAGGTGTTAAAAGGAAAGAATTGGAAGTCGAAAAAAATTGTCAGTGTACAGAAGTTGTGAGAATGATTCCTCGTTGATTTGTCGTTGGAATATAGAGAGTAGGAGAATTCGTCATTAAGATCATCGAGAAAAGACAACCTACAAAGAATTCACACAAATACTTCATTATTGAAGACGCGTCCGCCTTCTCATAAAGTTTCATGCAAATTCGATGCGGTGTATTCATGATCAGATGATGATGCTCATACCATTGAGTTGTTTGGAGAACGTTAGATTGGGGTCACTCGAAGTGTTGTTAGGACCATTTGGAAGGGTCGCCGCCCTCGCAAAGAATACAATCAAGCCCGAAGAATAGAAAACCAGAACAACATGCAAATACAGAAATTTGTGCTTCTTTGACGGCCCATAAGCTTAAAGCAAGTATGGTGCAGTAAGAAATTGTCGAACTCCCTTGAGATTTAATGCTTGCCAGGAAAAAAACTAGCAGCGTATTCAAAAGAAGCCTTGAAAGCTTCCCAGGTAGCGACGACTGACTTGACCTTGACGACGAATCGGTGCAGGTGGATGAGTCCGCTTCGGTATAAAATTGGGGTTAAGTAGTCGGCATTTCCAGATAAAACAGCAACTGTTGTGACCTGAGGGGTTTGCACAGAAGCTGAAGCCGTTGCTGGTATTACCGCTAATCGAGAGATCGTGCGCGTCGCAAAATGAGATGCGTTTATTGTGGCAACTGGGATAATTGCCGGTCTTGGGGCGTCAATCAAACCGACGACCCCTGGGGTAGAGGAGATGCCAGGGCCTCTAAGGTAGCCAACCAGAAGACAGGTCAACAAAAGGATGAAGAGAAACATTGACCAAGAGTAAACCTTAGACCTAAAAAGTGATCTTCCCTTACTGACAGTCACTGGAATTGGAGTTTGTCCATCAGGTAATGAGCCATTCGTGGCTGATCCATCACGATTAGCGGTCTCGTATACAAATGTTGAAGTTGCAGGATCGGATGTGACAATACCCGCAAGATTGAGGCTGTTGTCTTGTCCTTCAAAAGCCATGGCAAAATCCCGGCGAGTTAGAACATCTTGACCGGGAATTGTGGAAGATGTTGAAATTGCTTCCTCGATTTCGGCCTTGACGCTTTCAGCCAATTCTTCTCTGAGCTCGACCTTGGTACTTTCAACCAATTCTTCTCTGAGTTCAACCTTGATGCTCTCAGCTAATTCCTTTCGTAGCTCGGTCTTAACATCTTCAGTGAATTCAACTTTGGCATCGGCTCTAGCGTTTTCGAGTCCAGCTCGAGCGGTCGCCTTCATGAGCGCAAAGTCAGACGCGTCTAGTACAAGTGAAGGGGCTCTGAGTGGTGCGTCACGTACGATAGTACGTGTACGGACTGGAGTTACCAATTCCTCTTCTACCTCAAAAAGGTCGTCTTGATCAGTTGCATTCGAGGATACTTGTTTAGCAAAATAGTCCTTGAGGAGCGAAGTTTTACTCATGCCTACAAGACCATTGACAGCATTAGAGTGGTTTTTCTTCCACTCTTTGTGAGCATTTTGCTCTTTGACAAGCAACTCTACTGTCTCCGCTAAGCGTTTCTCTGCCAACTTTGCCTTCGTATCGGTCTTCACGATGTGATTCTTCGCCGATTCAATCTCTGTTTGAAGCTTGGTGAGGTCCCCCCGAATTAGTTTGTTGGAAGATTGGACTTCCAGGACTGAATTCTTGGCAGCATCAAGTTCACCTCTGATCTGGTTCTTTTCCAACTCAGAAGCACCAGCGGATTTTTTCGCTTCCAAGACAAGTTCTTGGATAGAAGCTTCACCAGCAGAAGCTTCAGCTCTGAGTCGCTGAATCATCTCATCCTTCTTGTTGACCATTTTCTGGTGTTGACTAATCACCAAAGATAGGCTATTCTGGTGGCCTTCAATCGCCGCATCCTTTTCATCGGCAATGTGTTGGTGGTCTTGTTGAACAGCGAGCAACTTGTGTTCGTAGTCTCCGTGGATCTTGGTGATGTCGGCCTCAAGCGTGTTGATCTTCATTTGATGCATGGTCTTCTCGGATTCAAGATTTTCGATTGACGTGCGAAGCTGTTGGATCACATTGGCAGAATTAGTGGTACCGAATTCGAAGAAAGCTTGGTTAGCGGCGAATATGACCTGTTCTTTAGCTTCGATAGCTTGCGAGCGTTCAGCATTGGCATTGTTGAGGTCATTCTTGGCTGTGTTAAGCTCTGCCTGGAGTAAGTGAATGGTTTGATTCAGACCATCAACGGTTGCAGCTTTTTCGGAATCATGGTGAAATTTTGGCTTCATTTTCTCGATCTCCGCCTTTATGGAGGTGAGTTCTGCCTGCGTATTGCTTTCTGTTTGCACGGAATGATTGAGCTGTTGTGTGGTATGGTTCAGCTGTTGCAAAGCTTGGTCCCGCTCACTGGTGAGTGACTGAATTCTTTCCTTAGAAATGCCTTGTGCTCGAGCCTTGTCAATTTCATCTTTGAAACCGTTTCTCTCCTTTGTGAGTGTCTGAATTATAAAATCAGAAAGGTCTAGTGCTTTGAAATCAACAATATCCTGCCTTAGTCGGTCCCCCACGCCCTGTAGATCGTTGACCTGAACGTAGAGCTTCCTGCACTCATCTTCACGTCCATCAAGAGCGTCTCTGAGTTCGTCGTGTTTTGTTTGTAATTGGTCCATCTCGGTCTCGTGACAAATCTTCGCAGCTTCCCATACATCTTGTGCAGCTCGTACTCTGCGCGCCATGGATTGATCTTCGCTCTCCAGATCATTGATTTTCTCCTCAAGTTCATCAACTTTCTTCTCTAGGTCTCCTTTTTCTCGAATAATTCGACCATTGTACTTGGTCAATGTACCCTTCTCGTTTCGCAAACGTTCGATAATGGAGTTGCTCGCAGCTGCATTCTGAGACGCTGTATCCTTCCAATCTGCTCCTGATCCTATACCAAGAAGCTCTTCAAGCTGCTTGCTCTTGTCCAAATTATTATTTTCTAATTGACGGTTCTCGGCTTTGAGATCGACGATTTCCCCCTCAAGTGTGTTGAATCTTTCCTTGCTATCCTTTTTATAGGTTTTCAATTCATCATTGACAGCTCCGAGCTGAAGCTTAAGCGTGTCTTCGTCGACTTTTTTGCCGCCATTGAACGAAATTCCAAATATCTTGGATGATTGGAATTTATTGTTACCATCTGCAGAAACTGGAATCCATTAGTATAGCTCACATAAAGGATTTAAGTACCAGATATCATACCTGTTCCGTACATGCCGGAGCCGAATATTACCGCTTCTTTCTTCTCCGCTGGTTGAGTTGGTACAACTCCTTGACTGCCCTTTTCAGGGTCGAGTACACCAGGCTCTGCAATTTATTAGTGCAATTCATGTAAAAAGCTTGAGAAATAACATCATACCCGGACCGAGGGTGTCTCCCATCTCTGTATCAATGGATGGTTGAGCTGCTCCCTTATTAAAATTTGATCTTTGGGTAAGTAGCTGATGTGGAGCTTTTTTCTTACGTGGATCAAAAAGAAGAGGCTTGACGCCTGGAGCTAGATTATCGAGGCTGTTCTTGGACATTTTGAAACTGTGTGGAGAATCAGTTAGCAAATTGTGCAGAACATTTGGGCGCCGAAGAGGGATTGGAAGAATTACACTTCGATCTTCAATTTGGAATATTTGTGTATCTGTTAAGAAGATGAAAGCCGTAAAGGTTGAAAGTTTGAAAGTCTTTATGCTTGATAAATTTCCTCTGTTGATGGAATTGATTAACAAAGCGCACGACAAATGATTTGTGGTCGTTGATAGATTGAGAAACTTACGTGCAACGGCGTTCTGTTGTTCAGTTGATGAAGTTTCTGAAGACTTAATAGTTTCAATAACTTGCAAAAGTATTATTGTGGTTTTTGTGTAAAGAGTTTTGATGAATATCAAGGTTTTGGTTGTGTTTTCGTACAGTTGGAAGAGTGATGGGTTTGTTGAAGTGGTGGAAATTTCAAGATCCTTAAGTGTATATTTTCAAATCTTGATTGTGCGCGCTAGTGAGATTGTAGGTGAATTCTCACGGCTCACTGGCGATTTATCACGGCATAATTAGAAAGGCTGTGAATGGAGAAACTTGCTCATTTAATTGACATCGTCGCATAGTGAATGTTTTTCAATGTGGGGCTCAGACAGCTTCATTTCCATGACAACACTTGCAATTACGGCAACCTTGATTCATTTCGCTTTTGAAAAATAGAACTAAATGACCTAGATTGCAAACTTCGGATGATAGTACAATCATAGTTCTATGATTATATTCATTTTCATTATATGATATTGCGAGATTAGACGAATATCTAGTGGGGATGGGACGCTCGCTTAATGTTCCAAGTCTACTAGACCTTTTGACCCACAATGCTCCTAGAAACAGCATCAAACTCCAATAGGTACAATCTATTTGAATTAACGACCAGCAGATTAATCGCAGGCGAACAATTTCTAGGAGGTGTATAGGTAGGTGTCTATGACATGTAGTGATGTAAGCGTAGTCGATAGTCGGGATTGCAGTCCAATAATATAAGGATTTGAAAGTCTAAAAGCAATTAGAAATTGGAAAATAGTTCTAAGTTCTAATTGAATTCAGCACATCAGATGACATGATATTCTAATTGGCTTGGGGATGTAATAATCTTAATTATTGGGCTATAGTCCAGACTATCAGATACCCTGAGTAACGTCGACTTATCCGTCATATTTCGATTAGAAGTAAAAAGATCTAGGATGAACCCAAAACTAATGTCTTTTCGTTTCGATCAAAGCCGGTCTTCGTTGGTGTATTCTGTGTTCATGTTTCATGTCAGTAGAAACTCCTTATATTGATGGCACTACAGCCCCAAATTTCTATAGACTCAAGCAAATTTATGGTACTTCATCACTGTACAGCTGCAGTGATTCCGATGCCAAAAAGAAGGCGGTACTTATTTTAATCAATATTTGAGGGTGAATTTCTCTGAATGCGCGAGCACACCTCGGCAGTCAGCCGTTCCCGAGGTCTAAGATCATAATTGCTTTTCGGAAAGATCATAACAATATTCAGGTGACTAATTAAGAAGAATCATATGCGACTGACTACCTCGGTATCTAGTGAATACCCATAAATGACTGTAAAAGCCGAGCAAGAATTACTTTTTCTCGTCTTGTGATGTATAGTTTAATGGTCTTAGAGTGGTGATCCGTAGTCTAAAGCTTCTCATTCAGTTTCCAATTCCAAGGTTGTTCTAAGTATGGTGGTGCCTGTTATCCATAACTATGGCTTCACCTTTGTCAAAAAAATTCTCTTCGGGGAAGATACCAGCGCTCTACACCATTCCAAGTTCTTCAAGGCATACTTGAAAGAGGTTTGGCGCTTTCAAAACGATATTTCAGGGACTATTCATGATATTACAGTCAATGTCAGTGTAGGCATTAGTATACTACAGTGAAACTGTGGCGCGTATTATCATATTGATATTGCAGCTAGTACGTTTGGAAAGGGGGTTATATCACTCTCGTACTTATTTATATAACTAAAGAATACTAGCAATATACTGAAATACTGGAATTCATTATAAAATATTCATTCCTATCTATATTAGGCTATGGAATGTTCATCCCTTGGTTAAACTTATATGAAATAGCTATTCCATAGCCTAATATGGATAGGAATGGAATATTTTATAATGAATTCCAGTATTTCAGTATATTAGTAGTAGTATTGAATAACTAAATGATATTGAATACTTTCAGTGGTATAGTTTTCAATACTATGTACGCCAATATTTTAAAGAAATTCAATAATTACCACTAAATCAACCCGTATATTGAATACGGGAAATACTATTGCCTACACTGACACTGTATCGCCAGAATCCTACACTGAGGCTCTCAGCGCGGCGGTGAATTATCTAGGCACACAGGCCTTAGTTAATCGTGAGCGGATCGGCGCGATTGGTATCTGTGGCAGCGGTTCGTTCGTTATCAGCGCCGCAAAAATCAATTCTCGCATCAAGGCTATTGCCACATCAAGCATGTACGACATGGGCTCAGTTACCCGCAATGGGATACGTCACGCCCAATCTCTTGAGCAGCGCAAAGAATTGATTGTACATGCATCATAGCAGCGCTGGGCCGAGGTTGACGGGGCAGAAGTCGCGGTCACTGGCGGCACACCAAATGTGCTCACCAATGAGTCAACCCCTATTGACCGCGAGTTTTACGACTACTATCGCACCTCTCGTGGTGAGTTCACCCCACCCACGATAACGCCAAACCTCACCACCCATCCCACTGTCGCAAGCCAAACCAAGTTCTTGAACTTCTATCCCTTCAACGACATCGAGACCATCTCCCCACGCCCGATGCTCTTCATTTCGGGTGACCAGGCACACTCTCGTGAGTTCAGCGAGGATGCCTATTCGCGTGCTGGCTCGCCAAAGGAGTTAGTTTGGATTCCGGGCGCAGGCCATGTCGATTTTTACGACCGCGTCGAGCTAATTTCTTTCGCCAAGCTCACCCAATTTTTCCAGCAAAATCTTGCTGCCAACTGAGTGGCTGGAAGGGGTCGTTTTTAAGATCTCCTCTTGTGAGATGAGAATGCACATGTGTATAGATCAGACGGGGCGTGTGGGTAATTCTATGTTAGCAGGAGTGAATGAATCAGAGATTTATCGCTAGCATGTGTGTAGAGGCTGGACTATGGCATGGTGGGATTTAAGCAAATAGAATGTTCACTTCTTTTTCAAAAGTAAGAATGACCCCTTGCATTATTTTATTACCTTTAAAATGGACAAATTTAGTCTTGAAATTGTTTTACTCGACGTACCGTGATGTTTCCACCTTCTCTTGTCAGATAGCTTACTCCATGGCTCCTTGCGAGATCATGACTATTTTTCATTACATCCGTTAAGAGAATTTTCGTGAAAAATATCGATTTCTCTGTAACAACGAACTCGATGATTCCAAGTATTGGAGTGTTCAATTAAGCCGTAGCCAGCTGTAACCAGCATACCAGGACCATACAACTACTGAATTACCAAGGCCTCACTCGGAGGGACACAATCAACAACAACTTTGATGGTAAATACAATGATAATGTTTTCGAGGCTCGTAGACCATTACCAGAATATCCGTAGTTGTGAGCTTTGAGATTTGAATGATTCCTGTCAGGGAAGTGAATGTGGCACGTGATAAGCTCTTGGTACATCAGCTTCTTGATTTCGAATAGCTTCAAATATACATTGCAGAATCAATAAGACAACACTGGCGCTGATATTCGAACATCATCATCATCGTCATCGAGCTGAGGATAGAAGTTACCGGTGGCCACAGATCAGAGATGTATCATTCTTCGGACATTTGAGCATCCTTGCACCTACACCAAGTGAACTTCATAGGGAATAAACAAAGAGTTGATCAAAACTGACCACTGGCTGTAGTAGCGAGGAGCTTGTGATACTTTGCCGGAGAAGTACTGAATTATCGAAGTGGAAAAATTCTCAAACCTTATAATTGAAGAGTGAGCTCAGCATTTTTAGAGCGCATATGTAACTAACTATATATACCTGCGCATATGAGAGTTCGCACTGTGATTGAAGTGTCCAATCCGTGACAAGGCCAAGATTATCACGTGATTCATATGCAGGCAAGTAAATCATAGTTCAATCATCTATTATATACAAGAATATGAAGTGGCCAATGCACACAAAGGCTGAAACTCTAAGAGGGCTGGCTCAAGGGCAACAGAGTGTACTGCATGCTACTCCTCTCCCTCCCAGTGCTCGCAATCGGTAGGTATCGTACCTTCTTTTACTACACTCAAGTCAGCCCATTAGTCCAGAGCAGGCGATGAGTTTATTTGTGATCCAGCCTATTGACTGGTCGCAATCAAATACTAGATCGTATCGATAGAGGTCAAATAAATTAGAATCACAAAGCTGAAAAGATATTAGATTCTCAAAGATGTCAGTATCTCTTTTATGACAAAATGTCGCTTATTTCAAGCTAGTCTTGGACTAGGATTAGCATGATGAGTAATCACATGGGCATTCGATAACCATTACATTTATTAATGATGTAGTGATTTCTTTTTCGAAGCTTTTGAGTCGAAACCCGACCCAAACAATCAATCTTGAGTCACCATTCTATACCCCCGACTCAATCCGACTCATGGTCTGCCCGATCGGACTGTATCACCCGATCCACCAATTAGGAGCACTGCACTCATCCTCACTTTCGATCGTTTGATTTCCGTTACATAATTCAGATTTGCATGATAGCTATTTATATAACCAGATAAATAGCTTATCAAGATTATCGTGATGTATGATCAGCTTGATGAAGCTTGAGTCGTTTCATGTGGTTTTAGAATTTATTATAGATATACGAAGGCTTGCATTATAATTACAGTCGTACTAAAACTATGAAATCAAGAATGATATATCTCTCGATACCTAACTAATGCTAAGCTAGTGTACATGAGAACAGTGAATCTATTCACCCAACCTCTATCAAATCATGCGAGAAGTCGAATGAGTGTAAAGTACACTGCGAAACCATTCTTGATCTAATCATCGCTTTTCGACAAGCATAACAATTTTTACAGCAGATTTCTATGAAGATATATACAGGATACGTTTGTATAAATAAAATACTCGTATGTATCAACAATCAATCTAAACGAATATAGAATAACATAAATGTATCAAAATCTTAGATTTGTATGTCAGGGTTGTAATTGATCAGAAGCTAAGAAGAATGGTATTATTACAGTTTTCTTCATATATTGGCTCTTCTCTCTTCATAGTTTAAAATAGGCAATGAAACTATTCGCTCCCTATAATCCTTCGATACCTTATTTTGTGACAGAATAAACTATAACACAGTCAATTGTGGCTCTTCGAATGGATTTTCCAAAAAGCCTGTATTTATAGCTTGATATTCGAATAGCTTTAAAGCATTGAAAGCCTGTTTTTACAGCATAATCCTTGCTCCTTCCTAACCAAATTGATTCTGCTTCCGATTTTCGATCTCGTCTTTTCCTGGCGAAGGTTATTTTGATTCACGAGGATACGAAGTCCAACGGGTGGAAGAGTGTCAAGGATGTCGTGACACTCATGTGATCGAAAACTAAGGAGCAAATTATAGTTGCTCTTTGTAGATCAGCTCTTCTCTTTTTGAAATTTACAACAATCAATGAGACTATTCGATCCCCACAGTTCTCTGGTACCTCACTACATGACATTTTGTATTCTCACGTACCCCAAACTCAATTTATTTCAACTTAACTTGATTCAAGTTCTTTCTATCTTTTCTAATATACATCTTGGGTGTAAACGATATACATATAGTTTAGTACAAACCCTTTCACGTACTTTCATAGAAATCTGTAGTTCGAGTCTCTAAAGAGACGAACAAAAATCAGAGTGCTTTTTGAAACCCTTCTACTACTAATACTAAGAATGGGCACCCGGCTAAGCCTAGCCAGATGGATCCGGTTATGAATTTCGGTATGTCGATGGATATCTACTTTGCTATATATTATAAGATTGAATAGAACCCCTATGAGATGCTGTTGGACATGAGTGTGCCCCCAAGTATAATTGTATAGTATCCAGATAATCTCTTAAGCTATTTTTCAATCAATTATTAGATTATATAACAATGTGATTCAGTCATACGATTTAGCTATATGGTTATCTGAGTTGTTGATATGATTTGGAATAGTTTTGTATCAGACGATAGTGAGACGATTATATGATAAATCGTATGATATATATTCTGAATACTTCAGATAACCGGCATTTTTTTCGGATTTCCAGAGTTTTCGTCCAGCTGTATGCCTTTAGGATAGGGTAAATGCCCGGAAAGCACAAAAGCGCTGAGTAGGGTGCGGATGCCCATGCCTGACTAATGCTACTTCGTACTGATATTCTTAGTTTCAGAAGAGTACATATGACGTATTACCTAAGATTTTAGGTCCCAATTGTTGTCAAAGAGCGGCCATTTGACAGGTTTATATATGATACAACCACTGTTCTGGGATCATCCGGAACACTCCATGCATTCATTTAATCAATCCCAAGTAATCAACGCCTCTGCATTTCTTAATATGAATATCCCAAATTCTGCATCCCGGTTTCCCTCCCTATTGTTTTGCCTGGCCACAAGCGCCTGATCCTCCTCGGTGTCCTCCTGGTTGTTTGGTCATTCCTCTATGTTGGCTGGTTTTCCTTGCGGACTCTCTGGTTTCTGCGCAAACTCGTCTACTAATCCCTGAAATTGTGTTCCGAATGCAAGGGTATTTTATTCTGAGATTCCTATTCTTTAGGAGTGAATTTGAGCGCGGATAATCGTATTTTGAATCCAATCTCGTTATTTAGTTCAACTGCAACTATTGCACTTCTAATACAATTCTATGTTTATAATTACCAGCTCCTTCCGAATTGACACATACCGGGTGGATCCACACAAGAAAGGAGTGTGTGTTAAGGAGCGATCACTTGATAAGGTTTACATAGTACGACCACTATTCCAGGATCATCTGGAACACTCCATACTTTTATGAGTTAGTAGTAAAGTAGTGGATCCCTGTCTATTTTCAGTATTACATTCTGTTTGACGGCCTAGCTATGTACAGGAACAAGCAATCTTTATACTTGAGGCTAGCCTTATAGCTGGGTGTACTACGGTAGCCCAGTGACTTAAGGTCATTCAGCTACGTTCATACAGATATAGTAGTTTCAGGTATCTCATAAAAGTTATGATTCTTATTATACAAAAGCAACTGGAGCTAGCGCAATCAGTATTAGTAAGAGCTCTAATTTATATTCAAACTCCCGACCTCGTAGCTAATCAATATATATAGATTAGATAAAACTTTTAATACTCTTATACTCTGATCTATACTTTGTACTATGCTCATCGGAAGTCTCATTTGAAATACAATTCAATTATATTTGCGAAGTATAAATAATAAAGTATTTAATCTTGAATTCTCTTTAATCTTAAATGATATACAACTATCTATGAGAGTATACGGACCATCACAGGCACGTGATCGGCTTCGCTAGTCATATTAGCTACCCAGTCTGTTCCGTATGAGTTAGAAGCTTTACTTTTAAGTTCCCGAGGCTCTTTGAGATCTTCGTTGATAACTACTTAGAGCGCTGGCTTTGCGCTTGGCACTACAGCAAGAGATCATGCACTCAACGGAATCGATCGAGGAGGTGAACATCACTCGGTAGGTACCTAGGAGAAAGAGCCCACCATCACCATCGCCAAGCATCGATGTTACACAGATTAGCTTGTGGCAAGTGAAGCATATCACGTGCCTGCGATGATCCATATGCTCCCATAGTATATAAACTAGAATAGTTAACAGAAATCAAGTGATGTGAATTAACGATTTCTAGATGAATACTTTAACTAATTTATAGTATAATTATCTCAATACAAGTTGACGTCTAGAGTGTTAGAATAGATATTATTATTATATCGAGTTATTAATCTAAATATAATTATAGTTTCGACGTTAACTTATAGACGATAATAACTTACTATATAACTGAGATATATATGATAGAATTTAATACTTTAGTATTGTCTTATCTTTAAATGAACTCATGTCATATAGATTTGTAAAAAATCATGAGAAGTATATACTATCAGCTGATCATTCTCGAAAAATAAGATAAATCTTACAATTCATATTTGAAGTATAAACTATAGTCTCAAAAACTCAAATAAACTTTACAATAGATCGAGATTAATGCGAATTTTAACTTCTCATCGAATGAGAGTAATCTAATTGTATAATTAAAACATGTAAACTAAGTAAAAATTTATACTTCAAGTCTATCTAAAACAATACAAGAGAATCTAAATTTAAGATAGTCATAGTAATTATATATTAGAAGCTGATGATATTAAAGGAGTAGTAGGTGTCTTAGACTATATTCTAATAAAAAGAGACTATGATTTTGATTTTTAAGATGAATACAAGTATATGCCTCGAGATGAATATATATCTTTTGATTCTTTAAAGGATGATAATAATCTCATTTTACAATTCAGGAATGAACAATGAAATTCATACTCTAGTTAGAGAGTTTGCTCGGAGAGAAACTAGCCGGAAAAGACCGGATAAGTTCCGGATAAGTCCCGGAAAAAACGATTCACCTTACTGTACATTATGAAGAATTCTGATTTCGGCGAGTGTCTAATGAAGAATAGAATTGAATTCATGAATGCTCTACATCTATATCTTCTTGATTATCTATCATTCTAGCTAATTAGTCATATCAATGAGTCAAAAATCAGTCTTTAGTCTATGTTGGTCTATTTTCCCAACTCAAAATGTAGATTTTATGATTTTATCAATACAAAAGAAAGGCTACGAAACATTTTGATGATCATTTGAGAGTGCTTTTAAAACATCGCTTGTTATTTTCTAGTACTAATGTGTAGATTTTCCATGCTAATCCTCTAAAAACTACAAATGACCCCGAGAATGCTCAAATTACTGATAAAATTGGCAATCAACCCTCAGAAATAGGCTTTGAAGCACCAATCTCAGCTTTATCTGCTTTTTTCTCTCCATTCTCATCATCTGACGTACGCTCCGAGTCACTGATATCGGTGTCGCAATCTACATAGATTGGAACCTTCCCACGGTGCCTCCTAATAAGCTGCTTAATTTTCTCATGAATATCAGGCCAATGGTAGAGAATGTTTTGAATCTCGGAGCTTGAGCGCTTTGGAAAATATCCTTCGGTCTTAGTATAGCCTCCACCTCTAGTGACTGGAACATCATCAATGGTGAGACTACGCGAGGTCAATAGTGCCATAGGCAATCCTGGAAGTCTCTTCTGGCCAAAAAACTCCTCATTCTGAGCGTCTGCGATAAGCTGCCAATCGTCTTCATCTAGATTGCCCTTCTTCGCCTTCACTGCATCCAGAATATGTGCCTCTAGGAATGCTCTTTCCCACTCTGTCCACTTATCATTCTTTGGCTTGGGTGGAGGAGGAGCAGAATAGACTCTTTTCTTTGCAGCAGGAGGGAAGCTTCCAGGAAGTCTGCGACGTAAGATAGCGTTTGCCCATTCGTTGAGCTTTGCAACATTGACCTTTCCACCTTGTCCTTTCTTCCAGTTCCGTCTAGTTCCCGCATATCTGTACTCCCACACTTCATCGTTGTCCGCTACTAGCTTGACGGTAGCTGGAACTATCTTGGTGAAGGGGTCAAGCATCACAGCAGCGTTCTTGACAAGGCTGAACGTAGCTTCACGCTTTGAGCGTGGTCTATCGATTTGTTCGTTGAGAACGACCGGGATCTGAGGAGAAAGAAGTTAGACATTGAGAGGTACGAGTATTGATCGATGAATACTCACAGTAGATGATAGAACGGGTCTTCTTTCTGGAGGACTAGGAGCAATTGGGCACGGTGGGGGGGCTGCATATTTATAGAGTCTGTATTGTTGGTCTTCGAGCCTATTGTGCGTCCTCTCTTTCTTTGGGGTTGCTTCTACAGGTTAGCACATGGTCAAATAAAAAACAAACGTGATACATACAGGGATTAAAACACCCCAAGCACCTTGAGTAGCATTACTTGATCCAACGGCTACACTTCTCAATGCTTGCAAATCTACTGATGATTCCACGCCTCCCATATATGAATCTCGTTGAGAGGACCGTCGATTAGCGTGGTCAGATCGCTGAATAGAGGAGTAATGAGCAGCATCGGATTGCATCTGACGACGTTTTTTTGGGTTGGGAGACATCGGTGTTGAGTAGAATTGAGCGTTTCGGGGATTAAGTGCCTCTGTGAGTGGATTATAACTGATAGGACCTGTATAGTGGAAGTTTCCAGAAAGGGGCTGAACTCGGTCTGCCATTGTCTGATCGGCTACTTGACCAGAAGAAACATTTTTTCTTGGTTGTAATTGTAATCCTGCCGGGTGATTAGAGCCTGGTGTATTGTTATTGCGAGCCTGAGACAATGACTGCGTGTTCCCGGTGTTGGCTGTTCGCAAGTAAGACTCTGGTATTTGGGCTCGATTGGGCATCATGGCAGGTACTGGATTGTCAGGCAGTCTTTGATGTCCTCGAGGATTTATAGGGCCAAGGTAAGGACTGAGAGCTGCCGCATACGCGGGACTAGAGCCCCTTCTTGCTCTCAGAAGGTATGATGGAACTTGCGAGGAACTTGGAACTCTTTGATGACGCCGGATTCCGATCAACCCACTTCTTTGTGGTCTTCGTTCTCCAGTACGAGGCATTAGAGCTGATACCTCCTGTGTAGAGTCTGCGTCGTTGCTTTCGATGGACTGTAGTGGATCGTCTGGGTTTATACCGGATCTTGAGGCCATCGAGTCGTCATTTCTTTGGTTTTCGCCCTCCATTACGCCAATGGTTTTGATATTGTCGCAAGAGATATTAAAGAGATGTATGTGATACTAATGGGTAGTCTTCTAGACCAAAGCTATGTAATATGCAAGAAAGGTGGAAAGAATTGGTTTAGAACAACTTCGGCGAACGTTTGATTATTCAACGGCAAAGAAACTCTAGAAGTATTAATCACAAAATTTTAAGAATACGGCAGAGATCTTAACCGTCTTTTTACATTTTGTGGCGTGATTCAATCAATTTCTCTGTCATACAAGGCTACTTTGCAAGGCTAATCAGTCATATGATACAGTACAAGGCTTCGCCGCTTCGAGAAACGGTCGGAGAGGAGGCCTGTAGTCTTCCTGTGTACTCGTATACCTATGTATAGTATCATCTCAAAGTCTCTAATCTGCCTGCTTTGAACGGCCTGCTTTTATCGCGTCTTCTAATTCACCTGCTGTACTGTATCTAGCCCTACTCCAAAGCTTTTCACCAGGACTATAGACCATTATCGTTGATGCAAAGCTTCTCTACGGCTATTAAGCTCTATGACACAGGCCATACTCTCTGCGGTTTCTGTTTAGCTCAGTGCCATATCATTTAGAAGCTAAACTTCCTCTTCTACCCTCAAGTGACTAATTGCTTCCTCTTCCCTTGATTCCTTTTATCTCTCCTATTTCCTCTTATTCTTGTGCCCCCATGTCTTCTATTACTTCTCCTGCTCCCTTGCAAAGAATTTCCTCTCACTCTTCATGCTGATCTTATGTTTCTTAGCTCAAATATGTTCTATGCCCTCACTCTCCTTCTCATCTTCTAGTTCCTCCCAGTATCTTGTCTAGTTTTCCTTCTTCTCGCTAGAAACCTACACACTAATTCAAATAGCTCTGAATCTATCACTCTAGTGTTCACATCTCTATAATGATAAGAAACGCACTTCAAGCTCTAAATCTAAACATACTCCCTGCCATGCTAGCCAGCAGTCTTATCGCACACCAAGCATCATACATATCTGTTGTTTTTACTGTATAATTCTCCTGCCGGAACTCTTTACAGCTACTGCCCCCCTATCGGTTTCTAGTACCTAGATATGATCCTTATATACTCTACGTCCCCTCTTTCTCTCGTGCCCATTGATATAGAGTCGCCTATTGTAGTTGTACGTCCCGCAAAGCTCCTACTGTAATTTGTTAGCTTTTGCTTCTGCCACATATGCAGCCAGCAGCCTGATGCGTAACATCTTGAGACCCTGTAATCAATCTGCTGCTTATTTTTGATGTCTCGAAGTTTTGTGCTAACTTCATCCTGCCGGTTGCCTTCTTTTGTAACTCTCTAAATTTCCCTTCTCACAGCCAGTGACTTCGTCTGCTCTTTCTTGTAAGAATATGTTGGTGGTAACAGGATGATTGATTAATTTATGCACGCGAGGCTCTAACGATTGTAAATCTCGTAGATAGCGCTTTACTTGGTCTGCAGACTTAGATATTAGCTAGGAATGCTGTAGCGACGACTTGCCTTGCTGATTCTCCTATCAAAACGTCAAACTTAGTCTTCTATCTTGAGAATTATCTCGCACACTAGTCGATCTCTATCTGTTGATTGTAACTTTGAATCTTTCATTGATGATTTTACTTCGTCTAATACTGTTTTTGCATGAAACGAGAAATCTCATTTCGTTCTGTCATCTAGCGAAGAGCATTTCCTTCTCTCGCTCTGATTTGCCTCTTCTTGCTCTCAATATTCTCTGCGAAAGTTATACTCTAGGTTATTTCTCCCCTCTTAATATACAAATTTTGCTCGCGTCCTCATGATCTCACTGTCTAGATGGTGGCTCTTTACTTCAAGATCTGTCACTTACTTAGCACTATCCCCTTGGTTCTGCTCTTCTTCTTGAAACATTTTACTGCTACTCGCAGTCCCTATCTCATTAAAGCCATGAGTATACTGGCCCGCATTCTTTGTTTTGTCCTCTCTGCACTCTCCTGTCTTTCCTCTGTTTACTCTAGCTACTCATATTCTCTGCTAATTTACTCCATCTAGATCTCTCTTTCCACTTACAGAATCTACGTCGACTAGAGATCCTACCACCTTCTTCCCTTTGCTCAACACAATCGCCATATTCCCAGTCCTCAGAAAAGAAGCTTTTCCAAGAATTCTTTTCGGGCTCTCGAAATTCTACAATCTCGGAAAAGACGACCAGAACAGATGAACAGCGCGTTGCTTTCCTTGGCTCAAATGCAAGCTCTCTGATCTGCGTGATTAATCCTATAGAAACAGCGGACAATTATGGTTGGGAAGTTAGTCGACAAGCGGCTACAGAATATACTGTCATGTTGTTGTTGATCTGGAGCAGAAGCAATCGAACCTTTATAAACATCTAGATGTTGAGATTTGCGGTTCTTTGGAGCTGAAACCGGTAAGGACTTTCGAATAGATCTACGTGCATGCAGAGATAGTGAGACAAAGGTCTGTTTTGTTGTTCTTTTGGTTCTTTCGGATATCCATCTGCTATTGGATGATGCTCTGCACTATTCACGAACTATCAGACTAATGTGATAATTACCGTGACGTTCAGTAGGTACATCCTCTCAAGAACTTCTTCGAACGATTCTGAACCAGATTAGAACACTAAAAGCGACATATAACACGATGAATTGGTGGCATAACAAAATTTAGAGAGACTATGGGCTGAATTCAGTCTATGACTAGAGTGGGATCTGAAGGAAAGCCCTAGCGAGAAGGTGGTCGGGATGGGCTACAATGTAGTTACATTCTTGGACTCTACCTACAAAGTTACAATAGATAGAAACATACCATATAGCGAAGACGAACTGAGTTTTTATCTATTAGAAATTCCCAATATAGAAAGATATAACAGTTAGCACTACTCCCCGAGATCCTCACTGCTTGGTTCCTTCGCGAAAGAATATCTTGAACAATAACCATCACTCACATATGACACTGGCATCCACTGCTTTCTAGCTGGAAATAAACTATCCAATCTTACATTTCAGAAGTTTTCGGAGCCATTTACGGTGTTAGTGAAGGTTTCCTGAGTTTGACCTGACTCAGTAATCCTTGGAACTGAAATTCAATTTTCAGGGCCTACAGGGTGTTTGCAGGGTCAAAATGCCCCTCACTAAGCCTGGAACACGCTATAATACAGCGGGACACACTGAAGTGATAGGCGGACCGAAGTCGTCATGGACTTAAATATCCTACTGGGAGCTGCATATTCTCCATTTAGCATCTTTAAATATGATAATCGTACTTTTATCTACGATTTTAAGAAGATTAGAATGAAGGTATGAAGTTATCTTTACGTGCAGACTGTTGACTAATTCTGATTTGAATCGGTACTCCCTGCGAAGTCGAGTTGCTTCTTTTTAGATCTAAATAACTACTCTTGAACACCCCTTTTAACCCATCAATTATCTGCGGCGTCATACAATATAGAGGAAAATCATGAGCTATCTTTTTATGATGCCATGCCACCAGTAAGACTCCCTTGAATAAGATCCACTGCCCCCTCAAAAACCTTGAACACAGTAAAGCCGTTCTCTGCATCTTCAATTTACAACGGACTTCTTAGTCTCACATACTCCCCAACTATCCCCTTTGCCTGAATCGCCGAGCCTGATATGTTTCTAGCTTTCAAAATGCTCGAATTGCATTACGAGGGCAAAAGATAATGTTCAACTCCATCGTACCTTCCTTTTCCTGCAGTCTCGCTTGTGTTTGCTCAATTAGCTTTCCCCCATTTTTTGTCCAGCTCCCATTAGACACTGTTGTCCGCTCGGTTTTCCAGAGAGGGCCGTCTATCAAATGTACAATGTTCAAGTTGTGCATGGTTCCTCCCACGTTTCTCCTAGTGTATATCGTTGTATAGCCACTGCTTTAGTTTGCTTTTCCCACTAACATAACAACGCTCGATGAGCAACAATTCCAAAAGGAAATACACACATGTATCAAGTTCCATCGCTCCTGCTGTTTCCTGATTTAATCACCTCGCCTGTTGCTTGACCCACTTAAACATGTGTTGTGAAATTTCAGTCGTGATTCATCAAGTTTTCCCCCTCCTTATACATTGTTTCTATCGAACAAGAAGGCCATAGTCGCATGAAGTGTGGGGGTTCGCAGATGGGGAATTTGTTATGTATAAATATAGAGATCTTCGGATAAAGGAGGTATCGTGTTATGAAGAATTTCGACTAGTCAGGGGTTTTCGGTCCGGGGCAGTTAAGTGTGTGGTTTAATATGGTTCCTGTCTAAGACTAAAGACACTGATTAGTATCCGGCAACATGCAGAGAGCTCAAATATTCAACAACTTATGAAGAGATAGAAGATAAAGAATGATACTAACAGACTAACAACAAACCATAAGCCCACCTGCAAGTTTCCAATAAAGAAAGTAGCTTATGTTAGACTTTGTTTGCATAAACAAACATCAAATGCATATTCAACATGTCTGCTGAGGATTCAATGCTTAGATTCTGCCAGGCTTTTTATTCAGAAAGAGTATCCATGGCTCTTTGGTGTATCTTGGGGTGTTTCCAATTTTAGGAGCTGAAGACTGTGTGAGAAGTTTAATCGATGAACGATGATGATAAAGATAAAGATGGAGATGGAGATTGAGATTGAAGACCATGACTGAATCAGAAACAAATGGTTGATGGCTTACAGTCAAAAAATCAACGAGATTGATTGATGTAAGATGTTCCTATAAAAAACTCCACAAACAGCATATCCGAGAAATGAACATAACCATCTACTGGATATCAACATCTTTTCATACCATATCCGCCTTGTTGACAAGGCTATCTATCCAAGAAAGACTATCTAAAACCTTCTATCCAATAGTAAGCAGAAACCTGCTTAAAGTCCAATAATTCAAATTGAATCAGATGAGATTTGGCCCTAACCTCGGCTAAACCCGAGCTGTACCAATGATCGAGATTCATCTTGATATTCACAAGACGATAGTGAAGCCTTTTGATGCGGGATCATACATATTCCATCTTTTGAGAGATCTTCTTAGACAGAAACCGGAAATTTGGGAGATCTTTCGGTCATTCTGCCAAATTCGACAAAAAAGAATTTCACATGGTGATTTCCTCGTTTCTGGGACAACAACAATCACTTTCTATTACGACAATCTCCACTTTCTTGATTCACACCTCAGACATACAAGAACCTTTGTCATTCAATATCTATAGCTTGCTTATCAGGTTTACTTTATGAATTTTGCTTCTTGTTACCAACGATATCAACTTTTTAAGCCAGATACAGGAATTCAGAGCAGACCTTGCAGGTTGCTTCCATTGAAAGATCACTACAACTTGTTTCGTCGCTCTCACTTTTGGCAAAGCCTTTTGTTCTAATATTCAAGACTACCAAGAAGAAATTATTGCTTTTGCTAGCTTGCTTGTCCGACTGATTTGCATTTAGCAGCTTCGAAGGTCCCTTCCAATCTCACAAACTTACAATCCGTAAGTTACACACTTTGTTTGGTTCTTTGAGCATACTAACCACGATTGTTTGATCTAGGAAAACCGCAAAAGACTGCAAACAGTATATTATCTTGCCTCTCCTCCTTTCTTGGCGAGAGATTCATTGTGCCCAGCTGCACTTTGGTCGCTTTTCTTATCGATACACCTTTGTAATTTCTCAGGAAACTAATCAAACAATAGAATGGTATGTCTAACTTTCATACAAATTTATAACGCGTTATATGAGTCAGTAGATCTCCAATGTGATCCATGTGCATGTCCATTTGTAGCGGGCTCATTGATTGGGGTACCTCCATCTGAAGGGCTCTCCCCCAACCTATCATTGAGCCAAGAAATTGGTCTTTGATATGATGAGAATTACTTACAATTACAATTTCATTTACTCTATCACCAAGTTTCCCACTAGAAGACACTGACCAATAAATGCAGGCAGGACATCAGCCGAGGCAGCTTACGGCGCAATATCCAGAAATTGGCCCACCATGCATCTCTGGAGATATCACAAGCCACGCGATTGGACAGTATTGCACCATCTGCAAAGGAATGAAGATGCCCTGGGGTGGATTTATGCCAATTTCCCGATATAATAAAATGCCGGTTGCCGTGGGGCGAAGAGGCACAATCTTACAAGCCGTTCAAGTCGATAGTGCTCATGAGATGAGTTTGGTCGCCATGGCTACATGGGCAGTTTTGGAAAACAAGTGGAAGGAGGCTGTCAAAATTAATCCCACGATCGAACAAGGGAGAATAAAGGCTGCTGCACATGCTATTGCAGATATCTCTTTTGCAGCCATGGCGTCACCCGACTCTCCAGACAAAGGCTTAGTGAGATGGTGGAATATATTACACGAAGCTCTATTGAATCCTGATTGGACAGTAGCCAGATCTAAAGCACGATATCACAGACCTGAAGCAGTGCCAACAGCATCCAAAATCGATTCGAGAGGCAACGAAATAATTACCCTACCCATTGCAGACGACCATCTGGAGCAGGAAGATGATGACCTGGGTTATGATAACACTGACAACACACTAAAGGGTAAAAAGCTTTTATTCCTTAGTCGCGATAAAGTCGATGGAGACGATGTAGACGACGATAATGATGACGAATACGAGGATGAGGTTGGGAGTTCCAAAACTAAACACGAAATATCTCCTTGGCAATTTGTCCCAGGACAGGATTTGAAGCCCGCTTGTTTGAATGCACCAGACACGTCAAAGTTTTTCATGGTACGTCAGCTTCGCAAGGACCCAAGCATCATAAACGTCAGAGAGTATCCACATATCGCTGGTTTTGATTGGAGTAATAAGCAGGCTATACATGCCTTGAATAGAGCAAGGAATCAAATCATTCTGCGAACCAATGGGCCAAAGACCCCGCCTCGATTAGCATGGTCGCAGGTTGAGAAAGATCTCTTGAGACATCAAGTAATCAAGGGCCTGAAAAACGGCGTAAGTGTTCTAACTCATACTAAATAGAATATAGCATTGCTATTTTGCGCACACTTGCTAACCTTGACCTGCAGTACACAAAGCATACTATGCCATGGGAGCAAGTTGCTCACAACATCAATGTCGACCTGGAAAAAGTCACACAAAAGCAAGGCTCCGCACTTGCCATACCAAGTAGATGGAACGCCAGGGCTCAACGAATAGATTACAAAACGAAACGATGCTGCCAGATGAAAAAAGATCGAACCGGTTCCGATCGGAATGCATCTGGCTGCATGAACCAGGCTGCCAAGTTTGGTGATATTGACTTATTACTTCGCAATAGCATAGAATACCCTAGCAAGCGAAAGTCTGTAGACGAGATGCTTCAGATAGTTCATGGTGCCCATCAAGATTCTCCTTCGACTATCAGAGCCGGCACGACTGCTTGCGCCGCGCCCGATGTTGAAATGAAAATGGTGGATGAGGAAGGGCATTCAGGTGTTGAATCTTCTTCCACACGAATCAATAAGATGCAGATAGATGGTTCTGATGAGTCTTCGGATAATGAGCCTCTCATGAAGCGTAGAAAATCAGACCAAGCTGACGGCAAAAAAACCCTCGGGTAATGTCCATCCTATGACACGTAGAAACTCGGAGAAGAGTCAATGAGTATTTCAAATCAGTACGATAAATGTCAGTTTCTTATTCGATGGTCATTGAAGACCATACTGAGACTCTCGCTACTCTTTCTCTCATTAGTCCACTCCTGGTTGTCTACAATAATGGGGACTGGCACGCTAAGGATTTTGAGCAAATTTAACGCAAGAGCTTCCGTCGCAAACATTAGAGGCTTAATTCTCCGGATCTATGGAGTTTTGCTACTTTGAAGGACTCAATTCAATATGGCGAGATCGGTCTAACGATAAGAGAGTGCACATATGTAGAAAGATGGATTCAATGGTAGTTGAGCGCGATCGGGGTCTTCATTGGAATGCGGTTGAATTTTCTCGTTAGAACATGTACATTTATGGCGCAGCGATTGAACAGCGGAATGACTAGTATTCGTCGCGAAGGATGGATATTGTAGTTTGCATTTGAAAAACAAAACGTAGTCTAGTCGGTTTCATAATCAAAAGACAAAGTTCATTCGACGTTCGAATTTAAGTAAGCTAGAATGAATGCCCATGCACCTCATTCCGAATATCAGCCGAAACGTGACATCCTCAGATTCTTCTGCCTGAAGCTCCTTCCTTGACAAACACACTTCTTCACTCATTTATCTCTATTTCCCTCCGTAGTTTGTCCCTTTATTGAGCTTATTAAGCTTAAAAATGACTTTTTAAACGTGACCCATACATTTACATCGAAGTAATGTGTTCAATCACATGATCATGGAATGGAGTATCACCTCTCGTAACCAGCCAATCAAAGCCTCAAGATACGAAGATCGACGAATCACGGCGATCCCTGCGCTTTGATCACCCAACGAATCGTGGAGAGGAGATTCAGGGGAAAACAAACGAAAAATCTAGACGCGGGACAAAGGTATTGCAATTTTAAAATTTCTCATTCTCCTACCAAAACGGACTAGAGAGCAATGAATGAGCAAGCCACAATCAGCCCCAGATCCACAGATATCCCATTCTGGTGAACATTCACGAATTAGCCCACTTCTCATATGGTATTCTTCCTTCGGATCATTGAAGATAGAAAGAAGCTAGAGACGGATTGGGAAATAATGAAGGTTTTGACATTGTAAGCGACTATGTCGGCGCTTCAAATGGGATTGTTCATCCGTTACTTTGAGGCTAAGAAAAGAGTGAAGGGTCTCAAAGCGGGATACAGGTAACTACCTAGGTAGTTAGGGGTCGTGTTGTCTGTTGGGTCCGCCATGTGTTCCCTACATGCTCTAGTATCTTCGAGGGGGCAGTGGAAGAATCGAGAACATAATGAATCGGCTTCTGGTTGAGGTATTCTGTCGAATGTTATCCTGGCCAGAATAACAAATAACTCAAGATATCGCAGGAGACTTTATGTGGTGTGCACAATACACAATTACCTCGTGGCAAGAAAACACGGCTCCCCCCGCAAACAATCTTACCATGCTCTCCAAGGGACCAGAACGTGCTCGCATACTAGTAGTATTGCACCATTTATACTTAGCGCAAATGTTATTGTTTCCTTGGGGCGGACTATAGAGCTGAACTTGGTTCCCCACAATCCTTTTTATACAAAGATGTAGATCATCTCTCTTTAGATATCTCATATCCATTCCTCTCTTTGAATTCAACCACTCATTTATCTTTGCTTATATCTGTCTTTCCTTCAAACTATTCTTAGTCATTCAAAATGAGAGTTTTAATCGTTCTTTCTACCTTAACCGGCTTGAGTCAGGCCGCTGTTGTCGCCCCACGACAAGCTGTCAGTCCTTCGGAAGTTACTATCACATCGACCACCCTCAGTACAGTCACAAACACGATTACCACTGCCTACCCGATTATCACTACAGCGACGACGTGCAATGTCGATAGTGTAATTCCAAAAGGCACTTGCTCAGCCGGCGCGGTTTGGTCCTTGACCGGAGGCAATTATTATTCTCAGCAATGCGGTGCTTCACTCGTTGGTGGAACCGTTATCCGTGCCTATGTCGAACCTGTTGGAGTTGTTGCCAACTCTATCTGTGTATCCATCTGCAATGCTCTCAACAATCTGAAAACATCTGCCAGTTCATGTAACGGAATTGTATTTACCACTATTGGTGCTTTAAACCAGTGCTTCCTGAATAATGGACCAGTCACTCAAGCACCAGCCCCTTCAAACGTTTTCAACATTGTGCAGTTGACAACCAATCCTTGTGTTGTCACGAGCACTGCGTTACAAACAGACATTTCTTACGAGACAGTTACGTCTACGATTGAAGTCGTTTATACTTCGACTGTAACTCCATCTGCTGCTCCCAGTACCTCAGTCGTCATCATTCCTTCGACTGCTACAACCACCAGTACTAGTACTTCAGAAATTCTTTCAACCTCGGCAACCACCACTACTTCTGAAACTCCATCTGCAGCCGCAACCACGAGTACATCTGAGATTCCTTCAGCCGCTGCCAGTACCTCCGTCATTGTCATTTCCTCGACCGATACAACCACCAGTACTTCCGAAACCCCCTCCGCAGCATCCACAACTTCAATTCCCACCTTCTCTCCAACCAATGGAACCATAACTACTTCCCAAACCTCCCCATCAACCACAACCTTAATCCCCACCACCCCCTCGACCAACACAACCACAACTCTAATCCCTACTCTCTCTCCTCCCAACGCAACCATAATTACTTCCCAACCCCCCTCAGCAGCTCCAACCTTAGCATACACCAATTCCTCCACCTCTATCTTCATCTCCATAACCACTTCCCAACCCCCCTCAGCAGCTCCAACCTTAGCATACACCAATTCCTCCACCTCTATCTTCATCTCCATAACCACTTCCCCAACCCTCTCCTCAGCAGTCCCAACCTTAATATTCACCAACTCCTCCATCCCCATCTCCACAACCTCTACTTCCGCCGCAGCTGCATCTACCAGTACTGCTGGCGATGACGATAACGACGATGATGACGACGAGGATGTCTGTTATTACGACGATGAGGAAGATGAGGACGAGGATGATTATTAGGAGATTACGATGGTGTGTAGATGTTGAGATGCGAGTATGTATGTAAATGAAGAGATAGATGTATGAATTCACATAAACTCAAGTAAAAGAAAGAGAAAGGGAAAGGGAAAGAGAAAGAAGGATAGGAATAGAGTTCACTGTGCAGCGCTCGTGCCGAATATAATCATTACGTTCTTGTATATAGTTTTCTAATATATAATATAAATTTTCAAACCTCATTGTTACGACCCGCCGTGAACAAACTATAGATTATCAATCTCATCATCATGTTCTTTTGTGGTAGTTATAGCACTTCATATGGATTTTTCAACCCAAAATAACTTTTGAATATTACATTTACTATCTAATCTTTCAAATGCTTTAGATCTCTTGAATTGTTTAAATCTTTCAAATAATCAAAGCAATCGCAAAAAGGCAGTATTTCGAAGAAAAAGTTTTCTTTGAAATTTGTTTTATAAACTGCATATTAACTAACAGTTGTAGAATAAGTAAACTTGTTTGAATATACTAAATATAATCGAACATGGATTTTCTGATGCAAAGCAAGTCGAAGTTTCTGATCGTCAGTGATTTCGATTGTATTAGTCAATTGGCGGAAAGTCTGGTAGAACTCCCAGAAATGCTGATTGAGTTTCTGCATGAGGGCTTCGTATTGGTCAGTAGCAATCTGCTGCTCGGCCAGGTTCGTAGTAATTAGTACGGCTACATCAATCAGGCCTTGAGCGGTATACTCTACAGAAGGATTTGATAGCAGGGGTTGGATATGCTTGCGTGCTATGCCTTCAGTGTTGGCAATAATGTATTTGCGTCGGTGTTCTTCGTTGACAAATGCGTGATTGTACTGCTCAAGGTTGCTTTCCATAACGTACTTCCACAGCTTTGGGGCTAATTCCATCCCATCCGAGAGCTTTTCCGGTAGGTTAGGTATTTTCTCTAATCTGTAAAAGGGAGAATTACTTTGTCGATCAGGCGGGGTTGGTCGGAAAGTCGCGAGGTCGAAGATTTTGTCGCGGGGGCTCTACTGTTTCGGTCGACTCAAGGATTGATGAACGATTAACATTGCGAGGAGCTAGAGAGCAATTACGAGAACTAGTCCTAGATTGGTGTCCAGACTGAATCTCATTGAGTTCTGTAGTCAGGTAGGCATGGCTTCTCTTTGTTGGGCAATGAGCGAGAAAAGAGATACCGTCCATGCAGAGGTCGTTTCCTCAGCGGGTTTTTTGCCTTTGAATGACATTGCTGGCTGGAAAATAGGGGAATCCGAGGTTTGGTCGGCTTCGTCGTTAAGAGAGGCAAACTGGTTCGAATTCACCGAAGAAAGGGGAGAGATAGCTTGGATTTGCGGTGGAGTGCGTGGCAATTCTTTTGCCTAGGACACTGTGATTGTAACAGAGTCTTCAGAAAGTGAGGAAGACTGAGCGTGCTTTCTCGCAATTATTCTGGATTTCTTCGAAGAGTTTGGGAAAAGGTTAGGGAGAATTTGTCTATTAGCCATCCTTCAAAGGTGTACAGCGGCTCATTTGGTATATGTTCTTCTTGAAAGCGCAATAACGTTTCTTGGGCTATAAAGGGGAATGAGATATTATTTAAAATGTCGTCACCCGCGGGGGCTGGTAGTAATGAGCTTTAGATAATTTGAAGGACTGTCATGGAAGGGTTCAATTCTTGATTTGGAATCTAAAGCTAAGGAGAGAAGAAGAGAAGAAGAAGAGAAAAAGAGAACTCTAGACTATATATATCAAGAGGATCATGTGCTAGGACTAGTGCCTAGAGCAGGTGACGAGAAAGGAAACCCGAAAGAGGGCCGAATCGTTGCAGTGTAACACCACGAAACCTATCTTTGATCGATCATAACTCCCACCACAAGAGCTTGATGAGTATATAATGACCTAAAACATAATCTTCGAATTAGGGCGAATCGAATGATATCCGAAACCCTCGAAACCATTTTCTGACCTTAACCCCATATTCACTCTTCATATAACCTAAGTTTCTACCCTCTCGTCGATATCCGCAAAGCCGAATTCTCCTCACTATCATAGAAATCCGAGATCCCTCTCTGAACCGCCGGTCTATCAGCAATACGAGCAATCCACTGTAGCAGATATGGGAAACCCGCCATCTCCTCATCGGTGAATCCTGCATACTTCCATGATCGGACCCACGGCCACGTTCCAACATCAGCAATGCTGTATTTGCCTTTTCCTGCTCCCGCGAGGTATTGACGTGGAATGGCTGTGTAATGTCCTGAGAGACGAAGCTCGAGTACGTTGTAGATGCGCAGTGTCTCCGTTTTGAAACGCGAAATGGCGTCTTTTTGTTGTGTTAGTTCCGGGGAGTATGTGAGAGTGGGGGAGTGTCTGTCTAGGGAAAATACGCACAGGGGATCTTTTCAGGTGCGGATTTACTGAAGTGATTGTTCTGTCCTTGATTTGGTTGGCCTGATGCTTGCCAGAAAAAGAGCCATTGCACCGCTTCGCTATGCTGTATTTAGGTCAGAAGATCGATGAAGATTCATCAGGAATCGGGTTTACGAAGATTATCCAGTTAGATTTGATAAACCGGGTCAAAAACATATGCTTGAGGAACAGCCAAAGCCGAAAGGGTGTGAATATGAAATCCATTACGAACTTCGCGTTTATTGTCAAATCCAAAAACATTATCCTTATCGAAATTATCGGAGAGATATAAAAGTTCTGCAGATGATTCCATGACCGGAAAGGGCTGCGTCAGCGTATTATCTAACAGCAGTGGAATCCGTCCTTCAAGCAATTAGTCAAATTCAACGGTCGTGAGCTTCCAAGCTGGAGTTAGTCATACCATTAGGATTCAAATGCAGAAACCAATCTTCCTTTTGTTCATCTGTTTCGAGATCAATTAAGCTAGTCGTCCATTCAAGGCCATAAACATCTTTCAGTTCTTCAAGCATTATTTGCACCTTTTTGCCGTTTGGTGTAGCTTCGGTGATTAGATGAAGGCCCTGTTATGGTGTCAGACATGTATGAGTATATTCTTGAATATTAACTTACTGTTGCATTTTTTACTGCTTCTGGAGTTCTATCAGTATAGAGCTCCATCTCAATTGTCGATTTTTCGATCACGAAGTTGAAATGGAAATCGATTGGGGAACCCAGGCTTTAAGTAGGTAGTTTACCTTTACATATACTGCTGAGTCAAATGAGGGGCTACACACTAATTATGCATGTAAGCTGCATGTCGCAATATTGCTGACAAATTTGTGATTCAAGCAATCTTGCGATCATATGGAATTGTATCAGTTCTGGGAAATGTGGTCGATTGAACCCTACTCTAAAGGCTGTTCTAGAGTGGAAAGTGGGCTGGCTTATACAGGCCAGTCACCACAAACAAACGGGGTCTGAATAAAGAACGCTAAGCTACGTTGAGTTACTGCAGCTCTCCACTCAACCGACAAATTGTCTAACCATATACATTTTGTGATAAACGCGTTCGAGATCATCATCAAACACTTCCTCCCGAATTCGAAATCCAGGGGTAAACAATTCCAATAGCTTTTCGAAATCCGGAGTATCTAAACCTGTTACTGGATCCCAACCGGGCGTAGCATTTCAAAAGCATACGGTACGATTGGACTACCATTTAACCCCCCCTCGAAGCTAAAATGGCCATTGCATCCTGTACTTCCTCTGTGTACAATTTCTTTCAAACCCTTCTTTCCAACACTATAAAGTCAAGGGTTCAAAATCCAAAAGGTGGAAGATGCGAGGAAATGCGAGCGTCATTCAAAAGACCGATGATTCCAGCAAAGGTTGGGGCCGCACATCTGGTGCCACCTTCATAAATCATGTGGCCGACATCAGCGATGATATATCTGACTGATTGGGCGGACACATCTGGAAATGCACGCCCATGAGGGTCAAAAAGTCCCCTTTGTCGATCGCTGAGTTGCGTCTGGAGAAAATCTTCTACTGCCTTCTGTTGATACGATGGCCTAGGCCAATGATCGGAAAAGCCACCAGAGGAAAAATATACTGCTTGCTCAGGGTCGATATAACGCACTACACCAACTGACGCAACCTATGAGCAAGCAGCTGGGAATTGCGGTGGGAAATGCGTGATGTTAGAACCGTCGTTTTTCATACACGCTGTTCCTACGCCTTTGTCCGCTGATGCGACGATGACTGAGGTACCACGAGCACCAAACTGGGCTATCATGAAGCATGTCTGTCGGGCGTACGATTTCGGCACCGTCTGTTCGTCTTCTCCATATGATACTGAGATTGTCGAAGGGAGCTCTTCATTTGGCAATCTTAGTAGGTATCTCAAGAGATCTGGACATGGCTCGGTACTTCCGTGTAGACTTGGATGTTCGTAGTCTGGAACGAGGGTTCTATGACTTGCTAAGCACGTCTCAAATATTAAGAGGGAAGAGTTTGTGATAATTACTTACGCAAGTCCGGAGGTGATGAACTCGGTGACATGAACACGATTGGCCATACCTATGACGTACTGAATATCCAGATTTGCCTCGGTACTGCTCCCAGTACTTTGATCATTCGGAGCCCCGTTGATTGAAACTACAGACATTTTGGTATTATTGTGTTGTTGCAAAATGTCCTATTGAAATCAGGCGTCTGAATATGCCGATAGGTGTCCTGGAGTGCACTCTTGGGAAGACAAAATAAGGTATCGATACTCTGTGGACTCATCTGACCAAAGCGAGTGGTCGGCCGGATGACGTTGATGTGTGCAGCAACGTTCTTAGGGACTGAATACTGTAAAGTTCGTACCCTTTATTATCCACTTAACACTTCTCAATACCAAAAGAATGTGTTATTGAGCATAGCTTCCACGACTTGGTCTCGGGTTGTGATCTGCAGCCAGTCACCCTTATCCGTGACGTTACCGCTAGGAATCCCTGCGTCGAGGAGCCAACTCCAAACTGTCGTCCTACTCTCCTCGTCGGCCTTGAGCATAGTCTCCACTTCATTGCGGCTCATATGTTGTCCATAGAATACATTATCTGGACTGGAGATATTCAGTAGCGTTTGTTCAAAGATGTCCGTATTCTGCGAACGAAGAGCAATATGAAAGCGCGGAAGTTGCTGTGGATCAGGTGTGCTGAGTTGTTCCCATCCTTTAGTGTTTTACTATTTGATATATATTGATAATATATATTATAATTCAATATATTATACTATATATATAACTTACTGTCTATTTCTGATAAAATTATTATAATATATTTTGTTTAAAATAAGAATTTTTCAATTTTGATAATATTTCAACCCTCCTCTTCAGCTTACATATTTAGGCTCAATAAAGCCTTTAGTTTAAGTTAAGCTACAGGGCTTATTAAGCCAGATGAATCTTACATGGGGTGCACACCTCACACCTCACACCTACCCACGATCCCCCCTATTAATACCCAACAAGTTCAAACACAAAATTTTCCAAATTTGTGATTCTTCATTTTCCGCTGCTACTCACGCAATCTCCACATCGCAATATCCCATAATCTCAAGTAATAAATTATCTACATAACGATCCATGCTCCTGAATTTACCATGCGGTTCTCAACCTCCACATTGAAACGCAAATCCACGTCTTTACCACTCTACTCTTCGTTACTCGCACATATCTCAATTATTAACGTTCCGTCCTTGTAGAAATACGAGGGGCCTGGTCTATAAGATTTTCCAAGCTTGTGGAAACGCCCACCTCTCATTTTGATAGATATAAGTGAGAAGTAGCTGCGTGGAGATTTTTTAGCAAAGTGGAAGGGAGGACTGAATCTGGATAAGTTACACAAAAACGGGGTGTATAAGCGGAAAAAAAGGGGTTGTATTCATACATCATATCATCGCTTCTCTAGCGCGTCAAACGTAAAAATACAACGTCCCTCACATCACACACATCACAAATTTAGCTAAAACATTTTCTTTGTTGATTCAATTATCCTACACTATCAAAATAGAAAGCACAAACCCAACCCAAACCCAAATAAACAAAAGAAAGTTACATCATGGTTGTGAAAGTGCCCCATAACCTCTCGGTATCATACATATCCCAACCCTATTGCATCAACAGAAACCATAAGAGCTGTATGTATGCCATCGAAGTTATTCTCTCGTTTAATCTTCGCTATATCCATATTGCTATGTACCGTACCGTATCGCCATACCTAAACCTAAAATGAAAGAAAATTTTGTGCTGTGTAGAGTTGCCGAGTGCCGAGTGTGGGTTTAGTGTCATCATTTTTCATGAGAAATGTTCCCTGTTGGACGAAAGTAGCTAGGGGAAGTTTTCGCGTGTACTTTTTGTGAGTGGAATCCGTGCGGAAGTTGTGCTGAATTCGTATTATCGAGAAAAAGTAGTCGTACATATTGGAAATTTGTAGTGGAAATCCTGTGTTTCTCAATATCTCAACTGAAAACTGGTGACACTGAAAATTATTGAAGCTCAAGACAAAATATCGAGAACTTTGTTTGGTGCCCCAGTCTGAGCTGGAACCTATGCGTGAGAAGTAGCGCGAGAAAGCATGTCTGACACAAAGACGCAGTAGAAGCTCCCTCGATATGGATTTGGAAACAGATTATTTCCTGCTTGAGGTGGTGTCAAACTGCTTTGCACTACTCTTGGAAAATTTCAACCCAAACGCAGCGTTCAATGCAGATGGTCGGGATAGCGAAGTTGGTGTTCCGTTATCCTCGTCATCATCGTATTGCTTCTTCAGCATACGCGGTGCCGCGCTGCTTGAATAGCGACGGTGGATAACCTTTGGCTTCTTCGATGGACGATCGTTTCCATCATCATATACATCATCAAACATATGTACAAAGTTGTAGCTGGGAAGGTCAAAAGCTCGCTTTGCCACTGGATTAAGTTCTTTGGTCTGCGCATTGTACATCGTTCCAGAACCCCTAACACTTTTGCGTTTCTTGGTTGGTGAATCGTCATCCTCATCTTGTTCGTCATCGATAACCTGTGAAAAGCTGCGGTGGGGGCTGTGCGTGGCTTCCTTTGTGGGTCGACTGTTTGATTCCTTCTTCTCATTACCAGCAGCCTGCGAGAGTCGACGAGGACCTCTAAGCACGCCTCGTCCTCCTTTTCCGCCAAGTCCAGTTGCGTCATTGATTAACTTGAGAATATCGGGGTATTTTAAGGCTTGTGTTTCGGTTGCAGATCCTGTGCGACTATAACCTACGCGGTCGCTGCGACTAGTCTTGAGAGCTGTGAAATGATCAATTAGCTATCGTCTCTTAAGAATAAAGTGAATCCAGAATGATGGCCCGGAGCTTCGGAACTTTTGAGTCTTTAATCATACAACAGCATCAAAGAAATTTTGACTTACTTCTATCTTTCTTGCCATTTTTTGGTTCTCTCTCGACTCCTGGTGCCAACTTAGATCCCTTCTTTTGCACAAAGCCATCGAATCTCTGTCTGAGACGATCTGCAATTTCATCCCAGTCAATCGTATGTCTGGTTTCACCAACCCTAATCGCATCTTTTACCTCCTCCATGAGTTTATCCTTCTCCAGCTGTGTCCATGGGATTCGTGTTTCGGCAATATTGCCATGGGTACGCTTACGATTTTGAGCTCTAGCCTTGTTGAGCTTCTTGATATCGGCAGGATCATTCCAGTCAAATCCGGCAATTTGTGCGTATTGGCGGAGATCGACCTCTTCGGGATCATCGACATTCTGGCGGGTCAAATAGAACTTGCTAGGATCAGGGTTTCCGAGTTGTGCATTTGTGATATCCGTTCCTTCAACAAATCGCCATGTAACATTGGCACGACCTGGCGTATTCTTCTTGACTTCTGGCAGCTTACGAAAGTAAGCTCCTTCAAGCTCTTCTTCGTCATCATTGCTATCGTAGAGCTCAACGTCAGAGGCTTCTTCGCTACAACGTGGTGTGGTGGGTGTCGAGTTACGACGACTTGAGAAATCCAATCGACCACGCGATCGTGTACCATTGTTTTTGGTTCCGGGAGCCAATGCAGACGCGGGATACGCATGCTTGTAGTATTCTTGAGCATAGCGAGGACTCCATTGTGGCGCACCTTTACCAGTGCTATGCGCTCCTTCCCTTAACCAATTTACGAAGTCGAACGTGAATTGAACATATCCTGGACCTCTGCTCTCGTTCCTATGGAGATGATCCATAAGTTCGCGAGCCTCAGCTTCGTTGCGGCCGTCGCGATTGTTTTCATAGTTGATTGCATCTTCTATGGTGAGCATTACTGGAATACCGGTGAATACTCGTGTTGAGATTCGAGCTTCTTGGATGGGTGGTGCCGGATTCTTTGCTTGGAAGTTCCAGTCTCCAGCTATCTGTGCGAAGTATTGATCGTGGGTTAAATTTGGATTTTTCAATAACTCATGGAGTGTATCAAACCATTTTGGTACTCGTTCACTCTCACCTTCATTAGCTAATGTTCGAAGCTCTTTGACCATATCTGCAATTCGATGAGCAACATCATGCAAATGTGGGAAGTATTTGAAAGTTGCAACGAGACCAGGAATGGTGGCAATATCCTGTTCTATGATGCGAAACTCGACAAGCAAAGCAAGCTGGGCAATTTCGTAGGGTTCGGTCAAGTTTCTTACACCTTCTAGCAATGCACCTTGTGGGGGAACTTGGATTTTGTTGCCGCTTGTGTCAAGAGCCACTGGAAGTCTGTCTCTCCATGGCATTTCCATACATCGACAGTTAAAACAAAATCTACCGATGGAGTGATTATAATAGAAAGGACACAACTGGCCGAGGTGCTGATTGGTATTCTGCGGGGCATGTGGAGAATGAAAGGTACTAAGCGTTGTGTCGAGTGGCAGTTCTGATCCGTCTCTATGGTCGCTCGATCGTGGGGTCTTGTGGATATTCTTCTCACCGGCCGTGGCGGCATTTTTGGACTTACCACCACTAGCACCCGCAGTGACACGATCCAAACTATGCTCTGGGCGTTCGGAGGGAGTCGCGGATCTTTGCTGTTGGTCTCCGACTTTTGTGCTCTGAATTACAGAAGCGCGATCTTCTTCCTGGGAAGCAGCAGCGGCACTGAGAACATCCAAGCCTTTGTGAAGAGGTGACTTCGGACGGTTAGACATGCTATCTCCTCCGTTCTGTTCCATCTCTCGTATACTCTGCATTATGTGCACTTGTCTGTGTTCGGATTTGGATTTTCGCTAAGTGTTTAAATGAATTAGTATACTTCAGATCCTCAATCAGATAATTCAGGTGAATACCTAGTTCTTGGAACTCATACAAAGAATAAACGAGACCTCTAGAAGACTATTCACTGATGTGAACCGGGTAATCTTGAGCTGGGAGAGTGTGCAGAGTGATGTCACTGACAGGAAAAAGTCAAGTGCGCTCGTACAAAATTAAGTCAAGGATGGAAGGTGCAAACGTTTGTGCGACTTTTTTATGCAAGGGGGGCAGCAGATCTGATTGAAGATATGCAATGAAGGGTATTGAAGATTCAATGCACAAGCGGAAGAATAAATGATGATATGCCTGAATGATTGGGAAGAATATGATCCAGAAAGAGTGCACTGAACGACGAGACGAGGCTCTACTTGCAAAAGCGAAGAGTGGCTGAGATACGTGCAATTTAGAAGAGCGATCTATCTGCGAAAGTGTGAGGATAGAGAATGGAGGAACTATATTCTGCAGGAAGAGGATTGCTTTTATGAGAAGTGCTTCAATTCGCAAGAGTGAAGAATAAGGATAGGCAAAGGAGTCAGGAAAGAGATAACATATAAAGAGCTGGAAAGGAATCGAGACACTTACTTAAGGTTGAATGTAGTTTGGAAACTTCGAGGGTGTTCTCAGGAGAGATTAAGAAATCGTATCAAAGAGGTTGTCGCTGAAGAAGAGGTGAAAATCCAATCTTCAGAGAATATTGGCGAATTGTTGTTGTTAAGATGGTTGAAAGAGTTATGTGAGGTCGAAATGTTGATGTTGTGTGAGGGTGGAAGAAGATGTTGTGAGAAAGAAATAATTCGAAAAAGATGAATATTTCGAATCCTTTTGTATCAAAGTTCGGTAGAATCAAGCATCACCTTCTACCCCGCCATTGGTACGGCGGTTGCTATGTGAATATTACATATAGAAACAATTGTATTCCTGGGGAAAATGAGGAGTGAATGTTGTAGATGTTTGGGATGGCTGAGATGGTACAATTGTTTGTGTTTCTAGTGAATTTGAAAGAAGTATTTAATATGTATTTGTTAATCCCACAGAGCTGTACATGTTTCACTAAAGATAATTGGTTCCATACCATGGTTTCTCTATCCTTTCTCTGCCTCCATGTATGGATATTGTCGGTATGAGGATGAATCAAAACATTCTTTACCTTCACCATTTTCAAGTTTACATAGGATGTGCATAGACAATCATGCTGGGTCTTCAGTTTCTTTAAGATATTGAGATCAAACAAATGATTCATGTGAGCCTCTCCTTGTTTCTTGTCAAAATCTTGAATAATCGGTGCAATGTGTCTGTTGGAGGTTGAAGTATCTCAAACAGGATAGATTACAGATTTTGGCATATCCCAAATCCTCACTCCCAGAGATATAGCAAGCTACATCACTATTCCAAAGTACAAGATGCGTTTCAAGTGGAGGCTACGATCTACTCATATTCTATGCATGGAGGCAATGTGAAGGAGACCACAAGCCCAAGCCAGTATCGATACCCGTCAGCTTGCTTAATCTTATCTTCGTATCACTTTTGTTTGCGCATGCGGGGATGTTCTTACCTCTGGGCTCGTAGAGACAAAAGGAAGTATAGGAGGAGAAGCATGTATTCCGTCAAGCTTCCAAGCGAAAAGACCCAATAAGCCACATCCATTGTTAGAGAGGACTTACTGATCTAAGAGGATATTAGAGGGATAATCGATACGGAGATTTGGCTTGAATTCTCACGGAGCATCTATTACAATTATCTTATTCTGAGATCTAGTATCCAGTAGTACCGACTTCTGTCATCTATAAGTGCACCTCTTCATCCTTCCTTTGATTCGCTTTCTGTGCACATATTCGCCATCCATCATCGTGCAGTCCTCCATAGTCTTTCATCCAAAGTCTTCTCTTATAGCGTTCCCTTTCTCCACACCTACAACTTGTCCCGCCAATTTTTATGGATAACAAATGTATTTTTGTAGAATTCAGACTCAGTAGAAATCTCCAACACCTAGAGAGAGGACATCCTCGTTCCTAGAATCAATATGGGGATGGAAAAGAGGAAACTTTCTTCTTGGTGCGAGTACCTTTTCTAAATCTGACAAGCCGTCATCGGATCATCAAGCTCTCTTTCATCGTTTTGAGCTCTATATATTGAAGATATGTGTGTAATCCTACAGAGTTATCAAAGCTAGGATCCATAGCATCATATAAGTCACAAACGGTAAGAAACATAACTGGCATGCGAAGAAGCTTGATTCCTATCTGTATAAAGCCCAGTCTGTAAAAAGTCCAAACGCCGTGGAAATCTATGGTATCAAAATAGACAAATAAACCCGGCAGCCCGTGATCTCATGGTTATAACATTAGTATAGACTATCCCATCCATGATTTCTCATTATTGCTTAATCGCACCCAATAACGAAAACGCCTGACAAGTATTGCTCGCAAAAAATCTACTATTTCTAGAGATCAATCAAGTCTTCACCATCCTCTTCATCGCCAGGCGACCAGCTTCCAACAGAGGTGTCGATCGGAGATCGTCTGCCATCAATAGTGACGCTGTAAGTGATCATCGTCAGTCATTTGAAATCTCTCATTATCCAGGTCATGCAAAGCTTACCGAGACTTTCCACTGGTCTGTGGGTTGGACTCTAGGGTATTGATCTCCCAGTGACGACGAGCCTTATTCAACCTATCGACGTGCTCCTTGTTATTCCAATCGAATTCATCAATATGCAAATCGATGCGTTTCTTTTCGATCTTTGTTGGGTCCCTAATATCGTACCGACGAAGGACGAACTTGGAGTTGTCGGGCTGACCAACGACGGCAGGAGTCAAATCAGTATCGCCAGTAATAGCCCAAGCAACAAATGCATCCTGGATCGATCTCGCACTGAGCTTAACCTGGCTAAAACCCGGGCTCATTGGTGGAGACTTGCTCATACTTGGACTGCGACGACGCTTTTCAGATTTCGCATCACGAGGGGTGATTTGAAGAGGACCAGATTTGACAGCCTTATCTATCAGGTTGACCCAGTCATCCTCCTCATCTTTGGCCTCTACATCGGCTTTTTTGAAATCCCCCGCCCTATAGGCGCTGTCTCGGCGGTGTCTCTTGTGATCACCGAAAAGACCAGCAGGAACAATCGCATCTGCGAGGTTGCAGAGAAAGTTTTCGCGGAGGAGAGCGGACTTTCCTTGGTGCCCTGGCTCTCCGAATGGGGGGAGGGGTGCCTTGGTGGGTGGAAGCTCTTGGTTCTTTTTCTGAGACATGTTGATCTAGATTATCTCTCTATTACCGTTAGTGAATATAAATGGGTGTTTGCTGTTGAAAATGAAAAGTATGGATGAGTGAAACTGCTGGCTAGTTTTCAGATAGATACCATGAAGTAATTCAGTTGAGAGCAATGCCTCGATACTGAACTCTGGGTAGATCCTCAAGTCTTTGATAGTAGAATATACTTACAAGCTGATGTCCTGGATTAAGATATCTCTTCTGTTTACTGAATATATCGAGAAACAGTATGTTGAAAGTTTCAAAATATGGAAGAGTGTATGAACTTGGTTCTTTGATGGAAAAATTTTGTCCTTAGAAGTCTTTTTGAAAGTAGTATATCTCATGTACTTGATGTAAGAGTTTTCTGACAAAATAAAGAAGTTCTCAGGTTGTAAGATCTTTTGTTTATATAGATAAATAAAGGTACGGCGATTTTGTTCTGAAACAACTGATCGGCAGGTCGACGACAGTATCACCAGGGATTCATTATTCACAGCTGCTGTAGGAAACTAACTCGAACTAAATGTTATCAAATACAAACATTTTCTTCTTGAAATGAGTCAGGAAAGGAATTAGATGGAGTTATTTGTGGTGATTGCGGTTTCTAACATTATTACAGTTAAACGTAGAACGAGGATGTTGTGATTGATTGAGATGACATCAGATAAATTTGATTTGTTCAATGGTTAACAAAGCTGGTATCTATTTCTTACAAGCAGCACTCTGGGTGAATACCAAAAATATTTCTATAAGGATACATTGGGCAATCATCATTTAGATTCATTGTATTTTACTTCTAGATTCACAATCTGCCTAGCATTGTATCCAAAGTAGAAAATTTGCAGTCATGTCGAATATCTCTCATATTATATTTATTGTTTATTTGCTGGATCACAATCGGTAATAATCCTTTGAATTACAAAGCTACAATGCTATAAAATCCTACCTGGCAGTCATTAAATTCTAAATCCGTAGCTTCATTTATCGAATTTTTAGGTCCACAACGACTATATATTGTTATTGAATTCCGGATTCTACACAAGAACTATGATTGATGAAACCCCAAAGAAAATAAATAAAAGAAAGCAAAGTGGGAATCACGATCTTCTCCAGAAAGATTTTTGTTGAACGGCGTTATCTTCCAAATACTTCCTCTTAGCTCTAGGAAACTCACGATAGTGACATAAGATACCAATGAGCTGCTTCATTCTTCCCAAACAACTATTTCCTATTTATCTTGTTGAGAATCAGGGTGCTAAAGACTGCTTCGACTGACTTCCCAAATTCTATACATCCTCAGCATTTTCCGCTTCGAACAGCGGATCTCTCAACTCAGTGCCCAACGAATTTAATTCATGGTCTTCACGTGTTCGGCAGCCAGTACCGAACAACAATTCCACTATCCTCGATCCTGAGATCCAGGTACATCTGATCAATTGAATGGCATTTCATCGATTCCTTTTTATGGGCAATACCCGAGAGCTCCGATCTTTGGATATTTAAGTAATCAGAGGACTGGGGGATTACCATCAAGGGGGTTGCTCAGGCAATTTTGGGCCACTAGAAGCTTGATTCAGGTGCCCCATTATATGAGAAAACAAGATGTTGAAGCTTAGGTGAACCAAAACTGCGAACAGATTTTTCTGCTCCCGAGAGTGGTTCCCAATATTGGAGTGTAATCATATTACTCGTCATGATATCCCCTCAGCACACTTTATACTTTTTGTCTTACACGAAATAAGGATATAATTGATAAAAATGCTGGGAAAAGAGCAGATTTTGGTTGTCGTAAAAAAAAAGGCGTCGCAGTTAATAATTAGCTTTGTTAGTCTACAGCATCCACTTGGCGCAGTATTTGCCCTCTATGAGCTTTGTAGAAATTCTAAGTAAGCAAACCTTATCCAAATCAGAATATAACCTCCGAAACATATGACAGTTCTTTCAAAAAATACGCGGGTTCACTTTATATATCAATATCGCAGAAAGTTTGTCAATTCCTTGAAACAAATTATTTACCCTCCAATGTAACTATCAAGGTGTTTGGAGATCCACTCCGACCAAGCAGCTTCGCCCACCTCATTAATTTGAGCGTGTTCCACAATGCCATGAGCCAAGTGGCCGTGGAGGGTTCGCCGGCGCCTCTAAATAAATTGTGGAATATGCCAAGCGAGTGCCAAGTTCCGAATATCGTCACCGCCAACCTTAAATCGGGATGCCGAAGTTTTTCAGTGCAGTAGTATTGCCATGACTGTAGGCGCAGTCAGATCCAAATATTCAAATAAATGCATGCCTCCCGTCTGATCATGTTGAATTTGGATTCTAGACTGTGTGTTTTCCTGAGTTTCCTTGTCCTTCTCTTTTTTCGTCAAGACGAGAGCATTTCAGAACCGTAAGGATGCTACTCCTTCTAGCTGCTTTTGCAGCGACAGCAGCCACTCAAACCTTCAATGGCACCTGTCCAATTGCATTATCACATCAGCGCACCAATCTCACCACTATTGGACAATGTTCCGCCGATTTGGATGTTATCGGGCCAGGATTGGAAGCCGTTCATGAGTATGTGCGTGCTCCTACGGGACTAGGTTTGGATCCGGATGGCAACATCTTCTTTACCTATGCACGCAATATGGAGCCACAAAACTGGACTCTCACGAAAGCAACAGGCTTCAACAGTGAAGCTCCTTGGCCATCAGCTGAATGGCAAAATTGTGCTGCGGGCCAAAATGCTTCAGAGTGCTTTGTCAACGTGCAGAATGTAGTTTTGGACGCGGAGGGCACGTTTTGGGTTATTGATAGTGGAGTTCCTAATGGAGCGTACGTTTATGTTTCCTTTCCTTCGTCTATGAATTAAGGGGCTTCAATAATTTTCTTGGGGGTGTGAAACATCAGCTGACCTCCACTTAGTTCCTACCCCACAACCTATGGAGCAAAAATTATGGCATTCAACTACACTACCGGAGAGCTAATCCGTAACTACATCTATCCACCTGAGCTTTACTATGCCAAAATCCAATTGAACGATATCAAAGTCAACAATACTCTTGGCACCGCCGGATATGCATTCGTGACCGAGGACTCGGCATACGGTTCTATCACAACCATAGACCTCGATACTGGAGCTACCATTAGACATCTCTTCAATAGTACCTTCACCACCCCTGACCCACATTTCATCTCCATGTACAATGGAGAAGTCATCAGAAACTGGGCCGGTACTAAATCTTCAAATCTCAACTCTGGAACTAACGGTATTGCTTTGACTGGGGGTAATGTCTATTGGGGTGTGAAGGCTTCTAACCACTGGTACTTTGCGTCTCAGGAAGCTTTCATCTCTAACTTGACAGACGCAGAGATCGAAGCTGTAGTTCAAAATCCTGGCAACTTCCCATCTGAGCAAGCCGGATTTACGGCTGATGACCATGGAAGAGTATATATCTGTGCTTCTGCTGTAAGTTCCCTACACTCTATAATTCCGTACTATTACCAATTCAACCCGCAGCAAAACGCTATTCTCTACGCAGACACTCTTCAATCCGAAGTCACCGATGAGGTGAACGGGGTTTCAGCCGGTGGCGAAGGCATGGTAGCAGCTGCGAACTATAACCTCAAGACCCTCGTTCGTGGTGGTCAAGTTCAGGCTGCTGACACAATGGCTATCTTGGATGGATGGCTATACTTTACTACTAATCAACAAGGACTCGCTCCTGGTAGACAGTATAAGAATATTGATAAACGAAGAGGTCCTTTCAGAAGTTATCGTACCTGGATTGGAAGAGGGCCTGCTGTCTAAATATCGACGCTCGCTATGCCTCAGAGTTTAATGATGATAATTACTTAGTTATGTAAATATATATTAAAATAGAATTACTGTTCACATCTTGGTTTGGCATGCTGAAAAACAAGCCCCGATTTGAGGTGCTCCGTTCTGGAGCTCACAGAACAGAAAAGGTAGCTAATTACTCATGGATCCTACCTAGGGGTGATCAATTCTAGAGTCAATTACCCTTCTCTTGGCATACGGCTTTTACGTGTACTGGCAGAATCACAAAAAAAGTCATGTCATGTGTTGTCAGCGTAAGCTGAGAATCCGTGCAACCTTATTTGGTTCAAGAATTTTTTTATTCCATAAACTACCTAGCTAAGATGACTTCTCGAAAGAATTACAAACAAGTGCAATCTGGGGACGCTGATCCAATGTTGCCACGAGGTCGCAAGATTGACATAGTAACAACACCTTTGATAGAAGGTCTGAAAGAAGCCATGTTTTTGTCCAGTGGATTTCCCGCAAAGCAATCCGCCAACTTTATTATTATCAAGGAAACTAAAGAAATCGTTAAAAAAAGAAAACAGCATTCAAAAGCCAACCCGTAGTGAACTCGCTATGCCAACACTAGTGTTTTATCTGACTTAGCCATGGACTGTTATCAAGAAAAGGTGCTATCCTAGACATAATATTGCCAAAAACATGTCGCAGGAATGAGGGCTTATGGAACGGAGGCTTGTTGTAGGAAAGATTTTTGAGGGAGGAGTTTCGTGAAACTTCAGAGATATCGCTGTTGAATTCGCAGAATATTTGAGGCTGACCTGTGCAATTATTCTGGCCGATGGTGAGACCTGGGTAGTTGAGCAACACGTAGGTTTGGTTGAGAGGATTGAATCGCCGAAGACCCAGGATATTTCTTGAACTTTGTTGGAGATTTATTGAGATCCTAGTACGTCCAACATTCTCAACGCAAGCTTCTGTTATTCTGGAAATTTGACATTAGCTTGAATCAGAAGTTAGGTTCCGGGCGAACTTACGCAAAAGAATCTTGACTTCACCTGCAGCTATCTTGCTCTCTATAGCAATAAACTTTCTCCATGGCCCTCATTGTTGACCGAATTCTCGAGCTCAAAGTCCATTGCAACAGGGTCGGCATCGAGATTCATCGACTCCGCTTCTGCAGGTAAACTCAATGCTTGAGGATCAACTATAGGGGGGCCAATGTATGGGGAGTTTAGGATTGGCGAATCACTAAGTGTGGAAGCAGAGTTTAATTGATTGATTGATTGATTGATTGATTGAATTAACGTCCACCTTCAGTCTAAGACTATATAG